>WNWK01006870.1:52500-100471 GCA_009830355.1 Cherax destructor
GTGATTACTTTTACATTAGCCAAAGATTATTGTAAAATATAAAGATGATAGCAATCTCCTGCAGTCCATGCCTGTCTCTAAAACATTGATGGTTTGATGTTTATTAATGTTTATTAGTGTTAGTTAATGTTTATTAATGTTAATTTAATGTGTATTAGTGTTAATGTTTATTAGTGTTGATTAATGTTTATCAGTGTTAATGTTTATTAATGTTTAGTAGTGTTAATGTTTATTAATGTTAATAATTATTAATGTTAATATTTATTAATGTTAATGTTTATTAGTGTTAATTAATGTTTATTAGTGTTTATTAATGTTTATTAGTGTTTATTAATGTTTATTAGTCTTAAATAATGTTTAATGTTAATGTTTATTGGTGTTATTTAATGTTTAATCAGTGTTAGAAACTTTGTAAACGTTTTACATATAATCAAGTAGGATAAGTGTCAAGTGTAACTTACAGTATAAGTGTCCATGACGATAACAAGTGATAATGATAGTGATAACTCACGCAAGAATAACAAGTGATGACGGTGATAACTCACGCAAGAATAACAAGTGATGACGGTGATAACTCACCCAAGAATAACAAGTGATGATGGTGATAACTCACCCAAGAATAACAAGTGATGACGGTGATAACTCACCCAAGAATAACAAGTGATGACGGTGATAACTCACGCAAGAATAACAAGTGATGATGGTGATAACTCACGCAAGAATAACCCAAAGAAAGAAGTAAGATGGAGCACAGTATTGTTCACGAGTTATTAAATGTTAAGCCATGACCAAATGAATTGTAATTTTTTTCTCCTTTATCCTTACGTCTTGTTTCTGGTCAAACACTGCTAGGACCAGGAGATCACTGCTAGGACAAGGAGACCACTGCTAGGACCAGGAGATCACTGCTAGGACCAGGAGATCACTGCTAGGACCAGGAGATCACTGCTAGGACCAGGAGATCACTGCTAGGACTAGGAGATCACTTCTAGGACCAGATCACTACTAGGACCAGGAGATCACTGCTAGGACCAGATCACTGCTAGAACCAGATCACTGCTAGGACCAGATCACTGCTAGGACCAGGAGATCACTGCTAGGACCAGAAGATCACTGCTATGACCAGGAGATCACTGCTAGGACCAGATCACTGCTAGAACCAGATCACTGCTAGGACCAGGAGATCACTGCTAGGACCAGGAGATCACTGCTAAAACCAGGAGATCACTGCTAGGACCAGAAGATCACTGCTAGGACCAGGAGATCACTGCTAGAACCAGAAGATCACTGCTAGGACCAGATCACTGCTAGGACCAGATCACTGCTAGGACCAGATCACTGCTAGGACCAGGAGATCAACTGCTGGGGCTAACAGATCACTACTAGGACTAACAGATCACTGCTAGGACTAACAGATCACTGCCAGTACTAACAGATTACTACTAGTACTAACAGATCACTGCTAGGACTAACAGATCACTACTAGGACTAATAGATCACTGCTAGGACTAACAGATCACTACTAGGACTAACAGATCACTGCTAGGACTAACAGATCACTACTAGGACTAACAGATCACTGCTAGGACTAACAGATCACTATTAGGATCAAGAGATCACTGCTATGACCAAGGAATCACTACTAGAACTAAGAGATCAACTGCTAGGGCTAACAGATCATTGCTAGGACTAATAGATCACTGCTAGGACCAGGAGATCAACTGCTAGGGCTAACAGATCACTGCTAGGACTAGCAGATGACTTCTAGGGTCGAGTTCACTGCAAGAACTAACAGATCACTGCTAGAAACAGGAGATCAATTGCTAGAACCAAGAGATCACTGCTAGGACCAGGAAATCACTGCTAAGATTAGATCAACTGCTGTGCCCCATGTCTATCTTAGGAACCCTCTTATCGAATTGAACCCTAAGTGGTATCTTTCAAAACTTTAAACCCTCTTCTGCTAGCACAAACATAAAGGCTTCAAGAGGATTCTGTCTAAAAACAGGGGTGGGGAACCTTTTTTTTCTGCCAAGGGCCATTTGGATATTTATAACATCATTCGCAGGCCATACAAAATTATCAACTTAAAAATTAGCCTGTTATATTTGGTCAAACGTTTATTTAAACTCACGTCTAATGTGATGGTTGGAACTGCTTCTTTTTGGTGAGGCGTGTGATGTTAGATGGTATTGATGATATTGCTACTCGCAAATGCTTTTCCAGGTGTGAGTCGGTCAGTCTGGAGCGTATTTATTTTCATTATACAGTGTAAATCGGTATGGGGAAGGGTTAATATCAATTTCTGTTGCAATGAAAAAAGCTCCTAGATTTATTGAATTTCGAGTCCCGCCTGTGGTTGCCTTGGCGGGGCTTGACCAAATGATTTCGCGGGCCTTATACGGCCCACAGACCAGATGTTCCCACCCTGATGTAAAACAAGTCTCACATCAACTGAGGCAGGGAGAGCAGAGACCCAGTAGCGGACAGCGAAGAGGCGGGGCCAGGAGCTGAGTCTCGACCCCTGCAACCACAATTAGGTGAGTACTGCTAAAACGGGCGGATCTATTATGAAACTAATGAGGCCTAAGCTTCAGGGCCCCTAATCCCGGAGGGGCCCCATTAGTAACTTTAGTCCACATTGCTTAAATTTTTTTGGGTCTACTGTATGAGGTGTTAATGTTGCAGTTTTATAACTGTAGTGTAAAGCACCCCTCTGGCAAGACAGTGATGGAGTGAATGATGAAAGTTTTTCTTTTTCGGGCCACCCTGCCTTGGTGGGAATCGGCCGATGTGTTAAAAAATAATAATAATAATAATATAGTGTAATTAAAAAAAATAGTTAACATAAGAATTAAAAGGTTATTAAAATATGATGTAAGTTAGCTGTTGCTGGTTGCAAAGGTGACTCCATAACAGTTCAAGCTTCAGGGCCACAAAAATATAGGTCCGCCAATGACTGTTTGTCTGCGTCCGGCTGGGCTGGTTGACCAGGTTGTTGCTGCCAGCAACAATTTATATTACAGCTAAGTGCTCCCGGTGGATCATACAGTGAGTGAACAAAATTTCTGGATGAGCAACGTCCTTTATTTTCGCAACTACACCTGAGCGATGTCCAGTCATGCTGGCAGTGACATCAACGTCCGTACACACTCCGACGCATTTGCTCCAGTCTAAGCCCTGGGCTTGAAAGTAAATACTCATCAAGGACACTAAATATCTCTGAACTTGTGGTCCGTCCAGGTAAGTCAAGGCAACTAAAAAGTTCTTCCCTAAAGTCTTCATCTTCACTATACCTCACGAAGCAAAGTGGAATAGCATTGTTACTCATCAGTTAATTCATCAAGTTGAATAGCAAAAAACTCGATTTCTTTATACCCTCTACAACTTGCTCTTCAATATCTGTCAACAATTCTTCTGTAAATGATGTTGTCCGAAAGCAATATAGCCTCTTGTTTTTGAGCGGCTTCAGAACCCAAAATTCCCCGAGTGACAGCCGAGATGCAAGGCTTTACTAACTCTTCACCAATAGTGAACGGTTTTTACGCTTTTGCTATTCGAAAAACAACTAAATAAGAGGCTTGAAGCAGCAACTTGTCAATAGTCGTCATTTTCATTTGAATTTTCTGACTTTTCATCTGGTTGTGTAATCTTTCAAAAAAAAAAATCCAGTGGCTTATCTGTAAGATTGCTAAATGCTTTGAACGCAAATGACGAGCAAGTTTGGAAGGTTTCATAGCGTTATTTGATATAATTTCGGAACATCCTACACACAATGGCCGTGGCGATAGTTCACTACTAGCGGCTACAGTCAAACCAAGCTTTAAGTACCTTATCGTAATGCCTAACAAAATTTTCTTTTCTTTTTTTAATTGCTGTCGCACATTCCGAAGTATCAACACATTTCTTTTTCCTTGTCTCCTGTACACTTGAAGCACTCGTTCTTGTCTTACTTTCAGTGTTCTCACTACTTTTCTCCTGACTTTGTTCTTGCTTTTAGGAGGTTTTGCTGTTTGACTTTTTTTTTTTCTCCATTTTGTAAGGTTTCAAATTCTACAACATAATGACACAAGAAATAATTTGCTTTACGAAATAGTGAAACTTCTCTATAGTGGACACTGGTGGAGACGCAATAAGTGTCCGTTATAAAGGCGTTAGTATATAAAAAACTATTGAGCTGATGTTCAGTGTATATAAATGTTTCATCTGAACAGTTTTTTTAAAAACCAACGCCTCCATAACGGAAACTTATTGCATCTCCACCAGTTTCCACTATAGAGAAGTTTCACTGTACCACAACACAATACATGTTTTCTACACGAGACTGACTAAACACTAAATGAAGTGTGCATCTGTACTCGTCACCACAGGCTGGGCTGTCCCGCTCATGATTGAGGCGCCGGCAATAAATTTTTCACGGACCAGCAGAAAATTTCTGCGGACCGGTGGTTGAAAACCACTGGTTTAGACTGTTCACATACGTGAAGCAAAGTAAAAACCCATAAAACAATAAGAGTGATAGGAAGCCCCTACCCTTCCTCAGGAGAATAGATAATAATTTAATATTTCTGCTACTTTCAAACCTGTTATAGGCCACTTCTAGTCTGAAACTGAGCAAATTCATCAACATTGCTTTGGTGTATCTTTCTGGCTATCAAATGACACCAAGAAATAGCCAATAAAACCATCCCAGAAAATGCATCAAAATTGCTATTTTAACCCAAACAACGTCAGAGGTTAGATGTTCCCATCATCTACTGCACTGAGGATTTTTTATAATCTGCACACCCATTCTATCATGCCTAGGCCAAAATATACCACTCAACATATTGAGAAGGACCATGATTAAGACGTAGCTCTACAAAAGAAACACTGGCCTCAATGACAGATCTACGTGAGAAAGTGAAAGTCCTAAGCACTGCATCTTTTCAATAGCTTGATGACACTTGAGTCTTGAATTCAAGATTCTGTCTCCAGCCATCTCTTACCACCTCCCTTTTATATTCTGAATTTGAGAAACACAGATTTACTCTTATAGTCAGATGAATACCTAATTCCATTTCAGTTTTTTTTTATTAACACACCGGCCGTTTCCCACCAAGATATGGTGGCCCGAAAAAGAAAAACTTTCACCATCATTCACTCCATCACTGTCTTGCCAGAGGCGCACTTACACTACAGTTATAAAACTGCAGCATTAACACCCCTCCTTCAGAGTGCCGGCCACTGAATCCCTTCATAAATATTACCCTGCTCACACTCCAACAGCACGTCAAGTCCTAAAAACCACTTGTCTCCATTTGCTCCTATCTAACACTCTCACGCATGCTTGCTGGAAGTCCAAGCCCCTCGCACACAAAACCTCCTTTATCCCCTCTCGCTGATTTATACACTCGAAGTCAATTTTGCTCCAGCCTCTCTACATGTCCAAACCATCTCAACAACTCCTCCTCAGCTCTCTGGATAACAGTTTTGGTAATCCCACACCTCCTCCTAATTTCCAAATTACGAATTCTCTGCATTATATTAGCACCACACATTGCCCTCTGACACGGCATCTCCACTGCCTCCAGCCTTCTCCTTGTTGCAACATTCACCACTCTTGCTTTTATTTTTTTATTTATTAACACATCGGCTGTCTCCCACCAAAACAGGGTAGCCCGAAAAAGAAAAACTTTCGTTATCATTCACTCCATCACTGTCTTGCCAGAGGAGCGCTTACACTACAGTTATAAAACTGCAACATTAACACCCCTCTTTCAGAGTGCAGACACTGTACTTACTTCCCATCTACAGGACTCAAGTCCAGCCTGCCAGTTTTCCTGAATCCCTTCATGTTACCTTGCTCCCACTCCAACAGCATCTCAAGTTTTAAAAACCATTTTTCTCCATTTGCTCCTAACATGCTCACGCATGTTTGTTGGAAGTCCAGGCCCCTGGCACACAAAACCTAAATACTAAAAACGAGATGAAAAACGTTTATTATAATCAAAGCTAAGTGCTAAACCACCAGGGTCATATAGCGCTGTGTGTTAAGTTTTAGCTGCCCAGATATCAACTGCCTCACTGGTCAAAATTTTCGGTCTGTACGAGTCCCAATAAATTCATTTTTTTTTTAACATGCTAGCCATTTCTCAGCAAGGCAGGGTGCCATTATAATAATACAGTATTCATGTTAAGTGTTGTAATGGTCTTGGACATACATTGCTATGCTTGCAATGCAAGAGACATTGCATCTCCACAGATTACTAAAAATTCAATTGTGTTGTTAGTGTATTCGTCAGGAAAAATCCACCAATATGAGCCTTTGTCATGAGATAATTCACTCAGAAGTACTGGCCCTGTGGCTATGGTGTAGCAAGATGGTGATATCTAAAGGACACATGTGAATGTGGGATAGGTGATGACTATATAGCAAGCCTAACAGCAGCACCTGCTACCTGACTGGAATATTTCAGGCGCAGGTGCTTGACTCAGTCTATGTTTAATGTCTCATTTCTCTAATCTATAAATCTGAGTAAAGCCAAGACTTCGAAGAGTATTTAACCCCTTAACTGTCCAAACGTAGATCTATGTTTGCATTGCGACCACTCCAAATATTTTGAAAAAAAAAAAAAAAAAATAAAGAGGGCAATTTTCTGTGTGCAATAAGACTGGGAGAGGAACTGCCAAGAAATTTTGCTGAAAATAAGAAAAAAAATTGAAGTGAGATAAATAAGTTAAGAAAGCCTAGGGAACGAATGCATTTGTCAGTTAAAAACAGAGTAGGGGAGTTAGTAGATGGGAAGCTGGAGGTATTGGGTAGATGGCAGGAATATACTATTTTGAGGAACTTTTAAATGTCAATGAAGAAAGGGAGGCGGTAATTTCATGCACTGGCCAGGGAGGTATAACATCTTTCAGGAGTGAAGAAGAGCAGGATGTGAGTGTGGGGGTGTGTGGGGGGGAGGCATTACGTAGAATGAAAGGGGGTAAAGCAGCTGGAACTGACGGGATCATGACAGAAATGTTAAAAGCAGGGGGAAAGGGGATATAGTGTTGGAGTGGTTGGTATTTTTCTTAATAAATGAATGAAAGAGGGGAAGGTACCTAGGGATTGGCAGAGAGCGTGTATAGTTCCTTTATATAAAGAGAAGGGGAACAAAAGAGATTGTAAATATTATAGGGGAATAAGTTTACTGAATATACCAGGTAAAGTGTACGGTAGGATTATTATTGAAAGAATTAGAGGTAAGACAGAGAGTAAGATTGCAAATGAGTAAGGAGACTTTAGAGTGGTTAGGGGATGTGTAGATCAAGTGCTTACATTGAAGCATATATGTGAACAGTATTTAGATAAAGGTAGGGAAGTTTTCATTGGATTTATGGATTTAGAAAAGGCATTTAATACAGTGGATAGGGAAGCAATGTGGCAGATGTTGCAAGTGTATCGAATAGGTAGTAAGTTACTAAATACTGTAAAGAGTTTTTATGAGGCTAGTGAGGCTCAGGTTAGGGTGTGTAGGAGAGAGGTAGATTACTTCCCGGAAAAAGTAGGTCTTAGCCAGGGATGTGTAATGTCACCATGGTTGTTTAATATATTTATAGATGGGGTTGTAAAAGAACTAAATGCTATGGTGTTGGGGAGAGGAGTGGGATTAAATTATGGGAAATCAAGTACAAAATGGGAGTTGACAGTTACTTTTTGCTGATGATACTGTGCTTATGGGAGATTTTAATGTTTTCAGATATTTGGGAGTTGACTTGTCAGCAGATGGGTTTATGAAGGATGAGGTAAACCATAGAATTGATGAAGGAAAAAAGGTGAGTGGTGCATTGAGGTATCTGTGGAGACAAAAATCGTTATCCATGGAGGCAAATAAGGGAATGTATGAAAGTATAGTGGTACCAACACTCTTATATGGGTGTGAAGCTTGGGTTGTAAATGCTGCAGCGAGGAGGCGGCTGGAGGCAGGGAGTTGTCATGTCTAAGGGCAATGTGTGTTGTAAATATTATGCAGAGAATTCGGAGTGTGGAAATTAGGAGGTGTGAAGTTACTAAAAGTATTAGTTAGAGGGCTGAAGAGGGGTTGTTGAGGTGGTTTGGTCATTTAGAGAGAATGGATCAAAGTAGAATGACTTGGAGAGCGTATAAATCTGTAGTTGAAGGGAGGCGGGGTAGGGGTCGTCCTCGAAAAGGTTGGAAGGAGGGCATAAAGGTGGTTTTGTGGGCGAGGGGCTTGAACTTCCAGCAAGCGTGCGTGAGTGTGATATATAGGAGTGAATGGAGACGAATGGTTTTTGGGACCTGACGAGCTGTTGGAGTGTGAGCAGGGTAATATTTAGTGAAGGGATTCAGGGAAACTGGTTAGCTAGACTTGAGTCCTGGAAATGGGAAGTACAGTGCCTGCACTTTAGAGGGGTTTGGGATATTGGCAGTTTGGAGGGACTTCTAAACTGTCGTTTCTGAGTGCCTCTGCAAAGACAGTGATTATGAATGAGTGAGGTGAAAGTGTTGAATGATGATGAAAGTACAGTGGACCCCTGTGGAGGAATGTGCTCCTACGATAAAATGAACTGTTAAGCTTGCTACTTAGCTTATTGATGAATCCAAGAAGTCGCAGCCATCCCCGACTTCTTCACAGAGGATACATCCATGGCCTCATTCCCCACAGGGCTGTATGGTAAAAATTACACATGGTTATAAATATTGTCCCAAAGGAGCGTATGCTCATATCGTCAGTCATTAACTCAAGACTGATTTTACACTCACGTGTTTGGACTTAAAAGTCCACGCATAACCGCCGTCAATAGGTAAATTTTGATGCTCTTGACATATAAGAACTGGGCAGTCCCCTGCCTGACAAGAACATAAAAACATACCTTGCTCGTGTAACGTGAGCGATGGTGTTGACTCCACCATATACGGCGGAAATGCTGTCTTGATTGTAGAATGCCGCTGATGAGTCACTGACTTGTTTCGATGGAGTTCACTTGCGATTGGCTCTACGTTCTTTTAGCAGTAATAAGAAGCTGTGCACACTTCTGAATATACCGCGATTTTATTCACTAAACGCACTGGAACAGAGTTCTTATCCGATTTCCCGAAGTTAGTGGAGATTAAATTAGAATAACGGACGCGTACGACTAATGTCTTTGTTAGGTTAAACCCTTCGTCACCGTATGACCCGTTCGGAGGCCGAATTCAATCTCCTCGTGCAGCCTCGTGATGCCTCTTGGTGCAGCCTCGTGGGGCTTGTATCGCTGACATCAGTACAAGCTCAACAACTGCTACATGCTGCTACAAGTGGCAATAAAAATGCTTGTGTTCTCTAAATACTTTGATCACTGGAACACATGATTGTATTGTTTAAGTGTAGAAACTAATACAGCAGTTTACTATAATTTTCCTGTTACGGCAAAGAGTTACATTTATCTCAAATGTCTATTAACTCACATATACACTCGCTGCTACTTGGTCAGACAACACATGACACACTGTGGTCAGTACATCTGGTATGAGTTATTTTGTTTTTCGCAACCAGACTCGCCTCGTCTGGCCCCTTTCTAAGGGCGGAAAGGGTGAGGGCCCTTAACAAGGGTAGAAAGGGCGCATACCCCCCTCCTTTGGAGAATTTTCTCCACAACCCCCGAGTAACGAACACCTCGGAAATCGTACAATTATGTAAGTATAATATTGTAAGTGCTTGTGGAAGTGTATTTTTGGGGATTTTCTTTCTTTTTGGGTCACCCTGCCTCGGTGGGAGACAGCCGACTTGTTGAAAAAAAAATAAAAAAATTAATTTTTAGGGTCAGTACTTACCAAGATATAAGGCCGCAAAGTTGGTGCTGGATGCTCACCTGATGGCAACATAAGTCCTGCTGCTTGCAGAAGTGTTGCCGATATACCTTTTTTTTCGTTTTTTTTTATGTAATTTTTATGTTCTGATAATTACAATTTGTAGTAGTTCTTGCTTCACCTGTGTCTTGCTACACCGGTGTCTTGAAACACCTGTGCCGTGCTACACCTGTGTCGTGCTATACCTGTGTCTTGTTACACTTGTGTCTTGCTACACTTGCGTCTTGATACACCTGTGTTTCTGACACTAATGTTAGGTACTGAAATAGTAATCAAAGTCACAGACACTGACAGGTGAACATTTTCACCTTCCTTGGTCATATACTATTGTCTAGAAATATATACAAAGTATACAGTGGTACCCTGAGTTTTGTACAGCTCCCAACTCGAACAATTATGTAAGTGTATTATTGTAAGTGCTTTTGTAAGTGTATTTTTGGGGGTCTGAAACGGACTAATCTAATTTACATTATTCCTTATGGGAACAAATTCGTTCGGTAACAACACTCTAACAGCCTTCTGGAACGAATTATGGCTGAAACTCAGGGTAACACTGTATTTATAGGTCCCAGCAGTGTTTTAAACATGCTGGAGTATATGAAACTCCTTGAAGCATGGTGTAGGAAGAGTGTCACTCAACTGCTGACAGTGCAGCAGCGGAGTGACACTTGATGATCGTGCACTGCTCCAGTGAACCTTGGCTTTATTTTTTCTCATTGTTACACATAAGCATGTCTGTCTAGCTCTTGTCTCTGTTTATCTCTGTCTCTGCTTATCTTTCTGTCTGCTTGTCTCTCTTTCTGTCTCAGAGAGAACCGCTCATGAACCAACAGGTATTATACACAGTGCAGAGTTGTCACGTCTGATTCCTGAATAAGTGAAAATGCTTATTACTTGCCAGTCATGCTTATTATGCCTTAGATCTACAAGCACAGTATAGCACTTTGGATTTTTTGGGTTATCCTAGGCAATTTACACTATGTATGATAACTGTACGTATGTGTACCTGAGATAGACAGAGATAGAGACAGCCGAAGTCAATCAGCCAGCCCCCCATTCAGCCAGCCTGCCGAACACGTATTACACGTTCCAAAATAATTTCTCTTTACTTAGGGCATAGGTTATAGGACATTCTGGCAGGATGACACTACCAGTGGTATCAAAATTGAAAGGATGTGGCACAAATGCTGCATATGGGTTATAATCGAGGTTTTTGATATTTCCTCAACCACTTTTGGCCACATCCATCTCAAAGCCACTAAACTCAGGGTCAACATCACTTTCCTCTTTAAAGGGGAGTGTTAATATGACATAGCATCAGTGAATCCCTGGCACTTAATTAAACTGGTGCTCCCACAAGGTACTAAGTGGTCCCAGTTTTTTTTAATATTGCACACACCGAGTTGAGGCCTGGTCACAGACCGAGCCGCAGGGGCGTTGACCCCCGGAACTCTCACCAGGTAAACTCCAGGTGTTAAGACCCATTCTATGCTGACCAGGCATCTTAGGCCAATCGTGTCAAGTTTGGGGGGAAGAAAAATAAAACATTGATCTACGCTTGGAGTGCTAGCAGTGAAAACGTAGATCTACGCTTGGAGTGCTAGCAGTGAAAACGTAGATCTACGCTTGGAGTGCTAGCAGTGAAAACGTATTATTATTATTATTATAATCAAATAGAAGCGCTAAACCACAGGGGTTATACAGCGCTGCAGGTTATTGTAGGATGCAGGGAGAGTGGGTTGTAAGAGGGAGATGGACGATTAGTAGGGTATGGAGTGCAAGATGACGGTGGATAGTGCAGGGGTGGAGGGTAGCAAGAGATCGAGGTAGAAGGGACTGAGGGAGGTGCTAGAGGTATAATCTTCAGAGTTTGTGTAGTAAGTCAGTTTCTGTCAAAAAGTCAATGAGAGAGTCAGGATTAAAGGAGGGTCCATCTGCAAGAAGGGAAGGTAAAGAAAGGGCCGCAGAGCGAAGACGTCGTTGGAGGTAAATTCTGCGTGCTCGTTGATAGAGTGGGCAGTCCAACAGGATATGTCGAACAGACACTGGAACCTGACAATGCTCACAGAGAGGGGTAGGGAGCCTCTCCATGAGATACCCGTGAGTAAGACGAGTGTGGCCGATGCGAAGACGGGAGAGTGTAGTCTCCCAAGCTCGACATTGGTGACAAGAAGAAGGCCAGAAACCTATAACCGGTTTAATAGAATGAAGTTTTTTATTCAGCAGGTCAGACCAGCGTTGTTGCCAACGGGTGCGAAGGTGGGTAGCAATGACCGCAAAATAGTCCGTGAAAGGAACACCTCTATATGAAACTGGAACGTCATGTACTGCTGACCGCGCAGCAGTGTCTGCCTGTTCATTGCCCTGTACGTCAACATGACCAGGGACCCAACAAAAGACAATATCTTTATACTTGCTAAAGATACGGCGTAACCAAAGGTGGATACGAAGAACTAGGGGGTGAGGTGTATCAATTTTACGGATAGCCTGTAAAGCACTAAGGGCGTCTGAAATGACCACAAATGGTGATACAGGCATAGATGCAATACGGATAAGTGCCACAAGAATGGCATACAATTCAGCCGTAAATATGCTAGCCGGGGGTAATAGATGCCCTCGTACGACGCTGTCCGGAAACACTGCTGCGAATCCGACGCCGTCAGATGACTTTGAACCATCGGTGTATACTGCGATGGCATGGGAATGAGAACGGAAATGGTCTAGAAAGAAAGAGCGAGAAGCCGCCGTAGGCAGTTGGGCTTCGCGAAGGTAGAGGAATAGAACAGACATGGACAGCAGGAACTTCCCAAGGGGTAGAGGAAAGGGTGAAGCCACATGAACATATAAAGGCGGAAGCTGAAGGGGAAAACAAGAGTGAATGCAGACGAAGAGAAAAGGGACGAAGTAAACAGGGGCGACGAACAAATAACGAGCGTCTACTAACATCTGTGACAATCCTATACATGGAAGGATTGCGGAGGTCATGAGAGCGTAATCCCTGGTGATGGATGGGATTAAGGCTGGAAAGAGTGGCAGGAGAGGCTGCCGAATATATCTGGTCACCATAATCGAGTTTCGATAGAATTAGGGCCGAATGTAGGCGAAGGAGAGTTCTACGATCAGCCCCCCATGAAAGATGTGCGAGGGTTTTAAGGAGGTTCAGCCGGCTATGACAAGTCGCCTTCAGAGAGGTAATGTGAGGTTTCCAGGACAATCTGCGGTCAAACAGTTGGCCAAGAAACCTGACTGTATCACGTTCTGGGATACGTGAGCCGTATAGGTACAATGGATGATCAGAGACCACTGAACGTCTAGTGAACGTAATTTGATGAGTTTTGCCACTAGAAAATTTAAACCCGTGAGTGGTGGCCCAATCAGAAACCCGGTTGATGGCATGCTGGAGGGAAACTGCAATGAGGTGACAGTCAGCACCTGCACATGCTATAGCAAAGTCATCCACATAGAGCGATGACCAAATATTGGATGGGAGAACAGATGCCAGATTATTTATAGCAAGCAGAAAAAGTGTTGTGCTCAGAACACATCCATGGGGGACACCTTCAGCTTGGACAAATTCCGGGGAGAGTTCATTACTAACCCGGACCCGGAAATGTCTGTCAGTTAAGAAAGCCTTAAGAAAGAATAGTAGGTTGCCTCGGAGGCCTAAGGAGTGGGCCTGGGCCAAGATATTATATCTCCAAGTTGTATCATAAGCCTTCTCAAGGTCGAAAAAGATAGCGATAACCGAATGGTTATTCGCAAAGGCATTACGAATATACGTATCCAAGCGCAGCAAGGGGTCAATGGCAGAATGGCCCTTATGGAAGCCATACTGACTAGGGGAGAGACTATTGTGAGTCTCTAAATACCACATCAAACGTCTATTAACTAGACGTTCCATCACCTTGCAAACTGCACTGGTAAGAGCGATGGGACGGTAGTGAGAGGGATCACGTCCCGTAGCACCTGGTTTTCGAAAAGGGAGAACAATAGCAGACTTCCACAGCTGGGGAATAACTCCTTGCGACCATATAAGATTAAAGAGTCGTAAGAGGACAGTAAGAGCAGACTGATGTAAATGCTGTAGCATACGAATATGTATGCCGTCTGGCCCAGCTGCCGATGATCGGCAAGCAGAGAGTGTTGCCTCCAGTTCTTGAAGGGTAAAAGGCACATTATAGGATTCTTCTCTAAGAGAAGAAAAATCTAAGGGCTTTAACTCGCTGGAAAGACTTAGAAGAAAGGAACGAGGGGCATAGATGGAGCCCCTGAGAAATGCGGACGAGATGGTTACCAATTTCAGTGGCAACGGCAAGAGGGTGTGCTATATCGACACCAGCAACCTGAAGAACAGGAGCCGTGTCGGGGGAGAATTTACCACTTAATTTCCGCACTTTCTTCCAGACTGCACTCATCGAGGAAGCCGAAGTGACAGTAGAAACGTAATCTCGCCAGCAAGTGCGTTTAGCATCACGTATGACACGGCGAGCAATAGCTCTCTTCTGCTTGAAATCAAGGAGTCTCTCTGTGGTTCTGTTATACCGATACCTGCCCCATGCAGCATGTTTCAAACGCACTGCCCGAGCACAAGCAGGAGACCACCAAGGCACGCACTTCTGAGGATGCTTGCCCGAGGTTTGGGGAATAGAATGTGAAGCCGCTGTGAAGATGGAGAACGAAAAGAGATGTAAAACCTCATCAATGGAGGACGAGGTAGGAACCTCATGAAAGGCAGTAAGATGTGCGTAAAGGTCCCATTTCGCCCGGTCAAATTGCCAGCGTGGGCAATGAGGAGGTGGAGAAAACAGAGGGGACTTAAGGATGATTGGGAAATGATCGCTGTCATGTAAGTCCGGGAGGACAGACCAGGTGAAGTCAAGAACAGTAGATGAAGAGCAGATGGAAAGATCGATGCAGGAGAAAGAATGAGTTCGGGGATCAAAATGGGTAGGAGTACCCGTATTTAAAACATGGAGGGGAAGAGAAGCAAGAAATGCCTCCAACTGAATGTCACAGTGCGATCCTCCCCAGAGAAAATGGTGTGCGTTAAAATCGCCAAGTAATAGAAGGGGTGGCGGTAAGGAAGAAACCAGAAAATCAACATCTGGGATAGACATTGCCCGCGAAGGGGAGAGATATAAAGAACAGAGTGTATACCACTTATTCAAGTAGATACGGGCTGCGGTGTAATGTAAGGAAGAAGGAACATAGAGCTGACGGTATGGAACACCAGTGCGTATAAGAAGAGCACTTTCGTTAAAGGTTCCATCGGAAAAAGGATCCGATGAATATAACAAATCATAGCCTGAAAAGGGCCTGATAACAGTGGATTGTAATTTGGGTTCTTGCAAACAGACCCCAACAGGGAAAACTGAGAGAGCAACACCTGAAGCTCACCCGGTTACCCCTGAGGCCTCGGATATTCCACTGTAAATAAGCCATGATTTATGGAGAGAAAGATATAAGTGGAAGTGAGAGGAATCTATGGACTAGGGTTAGAAAAGTCCACGTGTGGAGGTAGCGGAAGACCTGTAATCAGAGGAGGAGGAGGACGTTGTGAAGGAAGGGGGGGTCGAGACGAAGAGAGATGAGGAACCTCAGGTGGAGTAGTGTCCATCATCGGTCCAGAAATATATTCTGCAATAGCTTCCAGTGTTTCGGAAGTCAAAGATGCAGAATGTGGGACTACATTAGAAATGGAAGAAGAGTGAGCAACGATCGGGGAGTCTATAGACTGTACTAAAGTAGAGGGTGAGGAGATAGAAGAGGAAACTGTCGAAGGGGCTTGGGAGGGGACAGGGGATGAAGGTAGTGTATGAGGATGAACCTCCACACACGTTATAGAACTAGTCAGAGGCGAAGAACCTGGCAGTAGGGATTTTTTGCCAGGCTTATGAGAAAGGGGGCGCTGAGGTTTAGGTGAAGGACGAGGACGTGTAGACTCAGAAGTGTGCGAGTGAGTAGAGGAAGGAGTGTGGACAGTATGGGAAGCCGAGGTAGGGACCTCGGAGCCAAGAATATCAAAAGGATTCGAGACAGGGGTGATTGAGGATGAGGCGACCACAGAGGAAGCCGTGGAAGTTGGGACCCCAGAAGCGGGGCGACGTTTAGCAATTCGAGAATAGGGAATGCGGGGAAGTCTCCCTTGAAGGCGTAGATGAGAGACGGCCATAGCATATGAGAAGCCTTCCGCCTCTTTGAGAACAGATTTCCCGCTCATTCAGGTAAACCTGACAATGGCGAGAATACAACGGATGTGCCTCATGACAGTTAAGGCAAGAGGGAGGTAGAGTACAAGAAGAACTGGCATGGTCGTCAGCACCGCAGACTGGGCATTCGGCCATGGACCTGCACTATTTCGCTGGATGAGCAAAACGCCAGCAGTTTCTACACTGTTGCGGTGTAGGGGTCATTTTTCGGACTTGCAAACGTTGACCTGCAATGTAAACCGAAGGTGGTAGTTCACGGCAGTCAAATGTTAAACGAGCTATATTGCAAGGATAACGTCTTCGCTTATTGGCGGGGAGGACAAAAGTGTCAACTTTAAGGATAGGGAGTTCTTGGAGCTCAAGCTGCTCGAAAATGTCATCACCACATGTCTGGAAATTCCGTTGGACAATGGTGTGGGGCAAAATGACAGAACCACAACAAGAATTGAGGGAATGGTGCTTGTCAATAGTAACAGGAGCAGAATCTATGGTTGTAAGAAGAGAAAGATCGCGAGCTTGGCCAGCATTCTGGACCGTGATGATGCGAGTGCCGCTCTTGAGAGCGTGAAATGAGATGTCTTTACCAACATGGCGTAGCAGAGCTTTACCAATACTATGGTCTAAAAGATAGGTATTAGGAGAAGTCGGTCGCAGAGTAAAAAACTTTGTCCATTGAGTAGTTTGAAATAGAGTTTAAGGGAAGTGAGTGACGAGCTGGTCGTTTCTGAGATGAACGAGAAGGAAGCGTCGAATCGTCATGTGTGGGTCTTGGTCGTTTGGGTGTGGGACCGGGGGTGGTCCGATGGGAGACGGGCGAGCGATTCGAAAATTGCTGCACCGTCGAGGGAGAAGCCGGAATCAAGGTCAGAGAAGAGCGAAGGTCAGACGTATCGAAAGGGCCAGACGGGTCCCTGGTACCTGAAGCAGGTGACGAACCGGCACCAGCAAGAGGTACAGGGGCATGAAGGTGTCCAAGAGTTGTCCGTTAACGAGGCAGGGTCAGTACTGGGTGCGGTATCAGGAAGGGGCCCTGGGGTAGTGGGTTCATGGATTGGGTCAGCCATGGTTAGGTTACTTCTTTCTTTTTATTTTTAAGAAAAAAAAAGAAAGAAGAAAATAAAATAAAAATAAAAAAAAGAATAAAAAAAGGGGGAACGTGGAGGAATAGCTCCTAGGAGGAATGAAAGGGAGCGCAAATCCCCCTCCGTGCCCAAGAGGACCTCAACACTGCAAGTAGTGCAGATGCTGCATGGAACCCGTGCCATACCCTACCCTTCATGCCAGTAAACCAGCAATCCGGGATAACAACCTCCATCCACCGAGCCATCTCGGCGGACAAAAGAGAGGGCGGCCGGATATCCGCCACAAAGCATACCGCCTTCGGCCACCACCCCCGGAATCCGAAAGGTGGCCTCCAGAGATACACCCGTCGCCCGAAAGATACCCAAGCCACCCCCGGGTGACCGGAGAGGATCGGGACATCCCAGGCGATCCAGATTCCACGGCAAACTACACCACCGCCAAGGACCTCAACGGAATGGGATGGACTACGATACCCTTCCCCTACCTAGGAACTAGAATGCCTGAGGAGAGAAGCTCCCAGGGTAAAACTGGGAAGGAAATAAGGGAGGGATGAGGAGGAGGAGGAAGGAAAAGGGAGGATGGGGAAGATGGGAAAGGGAGGGGGATTGGGGGTATTAGGTTCGGTCTGAGGAAGAAGACCAAGAGGTCCAATTCCTCAGACCGATAGCCTCTTTACCTCGACAAGGAGCCCCCCTTAAAGAGGTGGTGAAAACGTAGATCTACGCTTGGAGTGCTAGCAGTGAAAACGTAGATCTACGCTTGGAGTGCTAGCAGTGAAAATGTAGATCTACGCTTGGACAGTTAACGAGTTAAAATCATTCTAAAAAGTAATTACCGGACAACAAACTACACTTTTTGCTTGTGTTTTTAAAAGACTTTAAAGCCAAGGAATCCTTTATTGACAATTTTCATATATTCAATAAAAAAATACACTAGAAGTATGAACAATTCTTGTCATTATTTCTGGTTAGGATCAGGCAATATAGTTCACTGTAATGCCCACTTTCTATTATTGTTTTAGCACAAAGAGCACTTTTGGGGCTAAACATTTGTACCACACATGGAACTAATGCAATGTTCCACTATTTTTTTCTTTTAATTTTTTTTAGCCAAAGTTGAATATTTGTTTGCTATCAGGGCATAAATTATCACACACACACATCCCGGGTGTCATCTTGTAATAGCTACAAATAATTATATTTGAGAACATTTGCAGAAGAATTACAACTGATGCACACATTCCATTTTACCAATTAAAATTACATGTATGGCTGAATATCAAATATACTATTGCTACAAAAACTTTTGTTCCACAAACACATTTTGCATTCATTTTTTATTATAAATGATCAGTACCTTCACACAGGCAGTTTTCTAAATTACAAAATCATGAAAGAACATATCTTGTCTTTCCAAAACAAAAATTATCATTTAACATATTTTTGGATTATTTGTTATTCATGACTTTAAACAAATTATTATTAAATGTAACAAAAATTTGAAAAAAATACAAAGTGCTTATACATGCAGTTTCATGTTCTAACTTTAAAATACAATTTGTTGCTATAGACATTCACATTGACACTGCAAATGTTTTGTATCATTTATATATATTACAACAATGAAAATTTTACTTGCCTAATATTATATACTTATACAAAACAAAATACTGCCTTCACCAAACACAGCACTGAATTAAAGAGATAAAAATTAAAACTTTATCTTAACAGTTCATCAGCTACATATCATAACTGCTGATGACTAGCAACTATGTTTGTTTAACAAAACCAGGCATAAAATGAATTGCTGATGTGATTTTCATCAGACAATTCTTCAAAATGGTAATTCTCAACATAGTATCCACCAAAGGTTTACCTTATAGTAATGAGCTAATGATCAGCAAAATTGCAATTTTCACTGCAATTTGAAAAAGCAAGTGGTCATCATCTACATATATAAAATATTAAGAAATAGGATCCAACTTAGATGTATCAAGATTGAAAAATATGAGGCAACCTTCACATTTCAATCATATTTCATGTAAAGGAGTCTCTCCTATCCAGACACTCATTCCTCTTGAAAAAAAAAAATGCTAAAGATACAACGGAACTTTAAAAAGACTAAAGTGTAGTATCCTAAAGAAAGCCACGTCACAGCAGATCAGAGAGACAGGAGGCAAGTGCTTAGTGTCTGGAGGAACGGTGCGATGATGATTCCCTCTCTTCTCTTGTTCTAACGTCACGCTCACGCTCTCTTTCTCGGTCACGATCCCGATCACGCTCACGTTCACGTTCTCTAACAGGTTCTCTAACATCTTCCCTTGTGCTGCGTTCCTCAATGCGTTCACGAACTGGACGTTCTTCAATCCGCTCCCTTCTTGCATCACGTTCCCTGTAACGCTCATCATAATACCTGCAATTAGAATTTTGGATGTGCCACGAATAGCTCTAACAAAAAAAAAAGTATAAAAAAAATAAAGTGAAAAGTAATTTAGCTAAAACTTGATTTATTACATTTGTACATTTGTAAATGGCAGACAAAGTGTTAATAAACATTTGTCATAATATAAACAAACAATACTCAACTGATTAACATTAGCAAATATTCTTATAAACAACAAGAATTTATCAACTTGTAGCCATTTTTAAAATCAAAGTAGAAACTTTTCACACATAAAAGTTTGCTCAGTCCAGGTCTCAATAAGGTAAGTAGCTTTCTACATGCCACAAAAATTGATGAGCAACCTACCTGGCCCAAAAGCAATAAATCAATGATATATCTTCCACAATTAATGTTACATTTGTATCCCATTTAAATATGCATTTAAATTTTGAATTTGTAAAGCCAATAGGCTATCTCCTATTATGCAATAAAGTGTTTGTTGATCTCCAAGCTACACTCACTTCAATACTCACCTGGAGAATGAATTAATGTTAGTAAATAAAAGTTAATATAATTAAATGTTAAAGTAAATTTCTGTATTTAAAACCCAAAAGGACTGCTGGGAAGGTGTACAGTGGACCCCCGAGTTTCGGTCATAATTCATTCCAGAAGGCTGCTCAAGTGCCATTACTGAACGAATTTACTCCCTTAAGGAATAATGTCAAGTAGGTTAGTCCATTTCAGACTCCCAAAAATATACTTACAAAAGCACTTACAATATTACACTTACATAATTGTACGATTTCCAAGGTGACCGAAACTCGGGGTCCACTGTACATTACTTGAGCGTTTAATTCTTAAAAAAATTACTGAAAAGAAACTAAGCTTAGTAGAACTCTGCATATAAAATGATGTTACTATGAGAGGAGGGGTGAGATGGTATGAATTAACAAAAATATGGCCACTCAGGTGCTTATAATACAAAAAGCCCTATGAAAGCAAAGTATTTAAGAAACCTAAATAAACAGAGACCTCCCATCTGATTCATGGAGATACCATACAAGAAATACACAAAATTATAACTTAATTCTTTAGGTATAATTTTTATCATTATCCTGAACGTGTGCCTTTAAGTGGTTGCCTGAATTTCAGTTTATCTTCTCCAAAGCTTTCATTTATAACTTGAAAATACCTCATCTGATTAATTTTCAAAGCTTGTGTACTAAAACAAGGGGAAAGGTTTGTGAAACTAATGACATGTGCTAATACACTCTTGTCAATTGTGTACAAATCTTCCAGGATTTGCTCTTCATATGACAACTTCAGGAAAACTCTTCTGATCACTTTCAAACTTTCAACACCAGTTGAGATTGCCATATGGATGTATAAGTGCCAATTTGCCAATTTCATTTATAAAATGGTGTGGTATTTTTCCTGCAACCCTTTGAGGGTCTAGACCCCCAATCTGAGACTTGTCCACAGAGTCCAAGAATTTTCAAAACAAAATTGTTATTTTTCTTATAAAATGGTAGAGAATCTTTTCCCGATGGTAATAAAACAAAAATGTGAAATTTGATGGAAATTGATGAAATTACACTATCACGAATTTTGCAGTATCAGCGATATTACGCATCAGTGATTTTGTCCACTTTGAGTCCTATTTTTGGCCAATTACATTGTTTCAGTCATTCAAATTCTTAGTTTTCCTTCCATTTTAGTGACTGAGAACAAGAAACTGCCCAATCAACTCCCCAATAAAGTGATCAGAAATTGGTAATTTGTCCAATTTCACACAAATTTCAAAATACAGTCCAGAATAAACAATGCAGGCATTCCTGGCACAAAATAACATTTCCTCTGTTCATTAGTTACATTTCCAGGCTTTACACATGAATTCCATTTTGATTTTTTATTCACACAAAGAATTTTTATTCACACAAAAAAAATAGAAGATTTACTGTTATGCAATATTATAATAATTGAATAAATAATATTAGCACCTTCGTGAATGCATATTAGACCCATAGATAACGTTTTTTGTCTCCACAGATACCTAAACGCATCACTCACCTTTTTTCCTTCAATTCTATGGTTAATCTCATCCTTCGTAAGCCAATCCGCTGACAAGTGAATTCCCAAATATCTGAAAACATTCACCTCTTCCATACTCCCTCCCTCCAATGTGATATCCATTTTTTTTTTTATCTAAATCATTTGATACCCTCATCACCTTACTCTTATCTATATTCACTTTCAACTTTCTACCTTTGCACAACCTTCCAAACTTGTCCACTAACCTTTGCAACTTTTCTTTAGAATCTCCCAAAGCACAGTATCAACTCCTATTTTGTATTTGATTCTCCATAATTTAATCCCACCCCTCTCCCCAACACCCTAGCATTTACTTCTTTTACAACCCCATCTATAAATACAGTGGTACCCCGACTTACGATATTTTTTCATTCCAGAATGCTGTTCAAGTGCCATTACCAAACGAATTTATCTCCATAAGAAATTATGTAAAATAGACTAGTCCTTTTAGACCCCCAAAATTACACTTACAAAAGCATTTAAAAAAATAAACTTACATAAAAGGGTGAGTTTGGGGACCATCGTAAGTCGGGGTACAACTGTATGTTAAACAACCATGGTGATATTACACATCCCTGTCTAAGACCTACTTTTACTGGGAAGTAATCTCCCTCTCTCCTACACACCCTAATATAAGCCTCAGTATCCTCATAAAAACTCTTTACAGCATTTAGTAACTTACTACCTGTACCATACACTTGCAACAACTGCCACATTGCTCCACTATCACATGCCTTTTCTAAATCCATAAATGCAATGAAATCTTCCTTACCTTTATCTAAATACTGTTCACATATATGAAGTAAGGGTGTTAATGTTACAGTTTTATAACTGTAGTGTAAAGCACCCCTCTGGCAAGACAGTGATGGAGTGAATGATAATGAAAGTTTTTCTTTTTCATGCCACCCAGCCTTGGTGGGAATCGGCCAATGTGTTAATAAAAATAAAATAAATATATGCTTCAATGTAAACACTTGATCTACACATCACCTACCCATTCTAAAGCCTCCCTGTTCATCACATGCAAATAATAACAAACTGACACAGGCCCCATTGCCCAGGAACGAAGATTGGACCAGACAAACCAGAGTTGGTCATTTTATTGATGATACAACCAGACTGGACAAGTGTGCAATAAAGCAAATTTGGTCTGCTTCATGACTCTTTCAGTCAGACACCCCATTAAACAGACATGTTGAGCCTTTGTCTTGCTAGATTTTTTGTCCATTTTAGCCAATATCCCATTTTATCAAGGTAGTAGTAAAGAACTGATATGCTTATAATAAAATGATTTAACATTAATGTCTAAAATTGGATTTTGTGAAACAACCTGAGGAGAAAAAACAAAATAAAGACAGTGTTATCAGGTTTGAAATTATATTTCCAATACTAACCTTTCACGGTCTCTGTCTCTCTCTCTGTCTCGTTCACGAGCTCGATCGTATTCTCGCTCCCGACTATATGATCTCTCGTAGTCTCTATCACGCTCTGAAGTACGATCTGAAGTTCCACGTTCCCTTTCACTGCGATGGCGCTCATAGTCACGCTCACGTGAATGTGAACGTGACCGGTCACGGTATTCTCTCTCTCTTGAGCGAGATCTGTCACGACGATGTCGCCTGCTAGGTGTTCGAGAACGTTCTCTTCTTTTGCTGGAGCCATAGCTCTTAGCTTCAATGCCATGAAGTGTGTCCTGTAAATTATAGGGTGAAACTATTTCATAATCCTTAAAAATATTATGGTTTTTTTTTTTAATCAGAGAAGAAAATGCATAAAACAAATACACAATACTTGCAATACGTGCCTGTAGAGAGCTTGTAAGAATCTTACACCTGTCATCATGAGCCACTTTTGACTGCTTTATGAGGGAAATTGCAGTCACCAGGGTTTCTATTGCACTGGCGTATTCACCTGTAATATAGGATGGGTAAATAAAATGTAAAAGTTCACACCTAAATAAAGACACTGATGCATCATGCCTGAACAAAATTTGAAGATAATAGGAAACTGTTCATGCATCTCTTTCTTTCTTTCAACACGTCGGCCGTTTCCCACTGAGGCAGGGTGGCCCAAAAGGAAAAACGAAAGTTTCTCCTTTTACATTTAGTAATATATTCAGGAGAAGGGGTTACTAGCCCCTTGCTCCCGGCATTTTAGTCGCCTCTTACGACACGCATGGCTTACGGAGGAAGAATTCTGTTCCACTTCCCCATGGAGATAAGAGGAAATAAGAACAAAAACTTGTAAGAAAATAAAAGAAAACCCAGAGGGGTGTGTATATATACTTGTACATGAATGTGTAGTAGAAGTAGCAAGATGTACCTGAAATTTTGCATGTTTATGAGACAGAAAAAAGACACCAGCAATCCTACCATCATGTAAAACAATTACAGGCTTTCGTTTTACGCTCACTTGCCAGGACGGAAGTACCTCCCTGGGCGGTTGCTGCCTACCAACCTACTACCTACCTGTTCATGCATATTACAATATTAACAGTGAGCTCAACTCTCAATTAAAGGGATCATATTAATTAATTCAAATTTGTTTTGATTATGTAAGGAGAGCAGGACTGCAGATGAACAAGGCTTCAGGAAGGGTAGGGGGTGTGTAGATCAAGTGTTTACAGTGAAGCATATAGGTGAACAGTATTTTGATAATGGTAATGAGGTTCTCATTGCATTTATGGATTTGGAAAAGGCATATAATAGGGTTGGGATAGAGGAGCAATAAGGCAGATGTAACGTAACAAATGTATGGAATAGGTGGTACCTTTGATACCTTTGACACACTTTTGGTAGGTTACTGAAAGCAGTTAAGAGTTTTTACAAGGATACTGAGGCTCAGGTTAGAGTATGTAGGAGAGAGGGAGATTATTCCAAGTAAAAGTAGGCCTTAGACAGGAATACGTGATGTCACCAAGGTTGTTCAATATATTTACAGATGGGGTTGTAAGAAAAGTGAATGCTAAGGTGTTAGCAAGAGGTGTGGGATTAAGAGATAAAGAATCTAACATGAAGTGGGAGTTGTCACAGGTTGTTTTTGCTGATGACATTGTGCTTTTGGGAGATTCTGGAGAGAAGCTGCAGAGGTTGGTGAATGAGTTTGGAAGGATATGTAAAAGAAGGAAATTAAAAATGAATATAGGGAAGAGCAAGGTGATGAGGATAACAAAAAAATTAGGTAATGAAAGATTGGATATCAGATTAAAGGGAGGAAGTGAATGTATTCAGATATTTGGAAGTGTACCTGTCAGCAGATGGGTCTATGACAGATGAGGTGAATCTAGAATTGATGAGGAAAAAAAGGTGAGGGGAGCAATGAGGAGTCTGTGGAGACAAAAAATGTTATACATGGAAGCAGAGAGGAATGCATGAGAGTATAGTGGTACCAATGCTCTTACATGGGTGGTGAATGTTGCAATAAGGAGAAGGCTGGAGGCAGTGGAGATGTCGTGTCTGAGGGCAATGTGCAGTATGAATATAATGCAGAGCATCCATAGCTTGGAAATTAGAAAAGTATTACTCAGAGGATAGAGGAAGGGTTGTTAAAGTGGTTCAGACATTTAGAGAGGGTGGAACAATATAGAATGATAAGTAAAAGGACACAAATGCAACTAATGTGACATTTTATTGTGGCAACGTTTCGCTCTCCAGGAGCTTTCTCAAGCCGTTACGGCTTGAGAAAGCTCCTGGAGAGCGAAACGTTGCCACAATAAAATGTCACATTAACTGCATTTGTGTCCTTTTACTTAACATATTGTCGGTAATTCTACCAATATTATTACAATATAGAATGACACGGAGGGCATATAAATCTGTAGTGGAAGGAAGGCGGGGTAGGAGTCATCCAAGAAAATATTGGAATGAGGGGGTAAAGGAGGTTTTGTGTGCGAGGGGCTTGGACTTCCAGCAAGTGTGCGAGAGCATTTTAGATAGGAGCAAGTGGAGATGAATGTTTTTTTATGACTTGATATGCTGTTGGAGTGTGAGCAAAGTAACATTAATGAAGGGATTCAGGGAAACCAGTTAGCCGGACTAAAGTCCTGAAGGTGAGAAGTACAGTGCCTGACCTCTGAAGGAGGGGTGTTGATACGCTGCAGTTTTTTTTAACTGTAGTTTAGGCACACCTCTAGCAAGACAATGATAGAGTAAACGATGGTGAAATTGTTTCTTCTTTTTTGGATCACGCTGCTTTGGTAGAAAATGTCTGATGTGTTAATAAAAAAAAATTCTTCCTAAATGAGAGAAATAATTCTGAATGAATATTTAATAAATAAACCTATCATCTTAGGCAAGTCAGAATCCTGACAGTTTATAAACAGTCTGTTTTCTCACATAGATTAATAAGCAAATTCCTCTTTATTATTTATGGTTAGATTAGGTTAGGTTCAGTTAGGTTAGACTGCTGTCTAACAGTCAAAATACACTAATTATAACATACCTGCAAGGACAAAAAATAAATTATAATGCAGGAGAAACAAAACAAAAGGCAGTTGTGGACTTCTTGGTCAGTCCCAGTTTTCTTTTCCCATGTCTTTTGTTTTTTGGCCTCCATTACAAGTTCACTTATTGGCCTTCAGATATGTTATAAATGGTTAATTAGGTATCTCCAAAAGGACACTGGTAAGTGGCTGCAAGAATTTTTTTTCTTCCTCCAACTTGTTTTTCCTTAACTCATAACATGAGAAGGCCTCATCCAATTGGATGAAAATTTTCAATGTTGGTGTACAGTAACTAGGGCCAGAGGAGAAATTCAAGTGTAGGTGCACATTTCACCATTTTGTGTGTGAAATACTGTAGTGTGAAATTTAAATTCCAATTAAATTACATTAACCCCTTAACTGTCCAAACAAAGATCTACGTTCTTACCGCTAGTGCTCCAAATGTAGATCAACGTTTTATCCAGAAACAGAGCTATCTGGACAATTTTTTTTGTGTGACAGGGGTGCAGTGACTCTCAAGCTGGTCCTAGTGCCAGTAAAAGACAAAGAAGGGAAGTAACCCCAGAGAGGGCTTTGATACCTGAAGTCCTTATGGAGGGGGATTCCCCTTCCAAACAATAAATCCTTCCTCTCTCCTCCTCCCTATCTTCCATAAGCCAACAAGAGTCTTCAATAAAGGTATGTAATATTGATTTAATTGTTCATTTATCTTCAAAAAATTATTTTTTTGTTAATATTTTTGGGTGTCTGGAACGGATTAATTGTATTTACAGTACATTAATTCATATGGGAAATATTATTTCGCTTTTTGGCCGAGCTTCTGGAACGGATTACGGCCGATAACCGAGGGTCCACTGTATATCTTCTGAACAGTTTAAACATTTAATCCTTTCACTGCCCAGGCCCCTTACATTAATATTGCTCATTGTCTGATTTACTAAAAAAAAAAAATCTGAAATGGTAGAGAATCTTTTTAATGCAAGTAATGACACCAAAAGTATGAAATTTGATGGAAACTTACAAAATTACGCAGGCACAAAGTTGGTGGTCTCGCCAATTTTAAGCCAATTCCATTGCATCATTCAACCAAATTCTTAGCTATTTCACTAGCGTGCCTTCAGTACTGTCAAGTGAACACAAGAAACCACCTATTCAACTATTTCAACTACCCTATAAAGCTCACAGAAGTCTGTAATTCAGCCAATTTTACACAAAAATAAAAAAAATACTAATTTTAAAGTAGAATCCAAAATAATGTAGACATTCCTGGCATTAAAAGAACATTTCCTCTCTTCCTTAATCAAACCCCTAGGCTTCTTTTATATTACACTTGCCTTCAATTTTTAATTCTTAATTACACAAAAATAGAAGATTTACTCTATTTCTCAGATAATGAAATATAATCAGAAATGATTGGTTATTGTTTACAGTGTGCCAATAATTAAATCAGACCTAATAAAAACCCATAAACCAGATTGAAGGGTGTGTGGGGGTCTTACCCATCTTCAGGAATACTGGCAAAAATCAAATATTTCAAGCTACAACCAGTACTGAAACCAATCAATCATTTCAATTTCAGTAGCATGTCCTCCATTCTATCAAATGATACTAATAAAACAACCAGTAAAACAATAAAAACAATCCAAGAAAAAACTCAAATTCACTATTTTAAACCATACACACCGTCAGAACTTTGTTTTTCCCATCATGCACCGCATGGGGCAGGATTTTTTTTATACTGTGCACACTCACCACACAAACCCATTCTCTCATATATAGGCCAAAATTTACTGCTCACAGCTCATCTGAGTGAGATGAGCTCATGACGTAGAACTACATGAGGGATCTTGACCTCAGTGACATAGTACTACATGACCACCACCAAAAGGATTAATGGCTGATGCACCTTAAGGCCTGGTTAGTACCCATTAGGTTTTGTTTGCATGCAGGCAAATTTGTTGATGTAGTAAAATAGCTAAAATATCTTGGAATCGAGGCGACTAAAATGCCGGGAGCAAGGG
The DNA here is from genome assembly GCA_009830355.1 of Cherax destructor. Classification (NCBI taxonomy): domain Eukaryota; kingdom Metazoa; phylum Arthropoda; class Malacostraca; order Decapoda; family Parastacidae; genus Cherax; species Cherax destructor. Next base: position 80,566 of record WNWK01006870.1, read on the forward strand.
GCTAGTAACCCTTTCTCCTGTATATATTACTAAATGTAAAAGGAGAAACTTTCGTTTTTCCTTTTGGGCCACCCTGCCACGGTGGGAAGCGGCCGACGTGTTGAAAGAAAGATGATGATTTTATAATCATTGAAATCCATGTCAGAACTGAAGAATGACTCACCTGATCAGCTTCAAAATCTCACCACTGGTGTGGTTTCCTGAATGAAAGGTTCATGCTGTTATTAGATGGCATAAATACTAATTTGCCAATTTTACTGAATAAATAGTGATCTTTCTTTCTTTCAACACGTTGGCCGTTTCCCACCGAGGCAGGGTGGCCCAAAAGGAAAAACGAAAGTTTCTCCTTTTACATTTAGTAATATAAACAGGAGAAGGGGTTACTAGCCCCTTGCTCCTGGCATTTTAGTCGCCTCTTACGACACGCATGGATAAATAGTGATGTTCATTTATATTCAATAGCTAAAGATTACTTCTTCTGATTGCCTTCAAAATAATAATAATGAGGTAATTTATAAGGGCAAATCTTAAATTTTACTGTAATTGCTATCAGATCCATTACTGAAGGATGCCTTTTCTGATCAGCATCAAGCTTTCAGTATTTGTGAGCTTTATTACAAGTATCATTGGCATTTACTTAGAGCTGTGTAAAATTCAATTTGCCAATTTTATTAAATAAACTGCTTTCACTGTAATAACTAGAGAATATTTCTGACTGGATTCAAACCCAAATCGCTGGTGTATCTTAACCCTTTGGGGGTCGACAGGCCTTCTCAGGAAAGTGTTCCTGGGGTCGAAATTTTTTTGGGGAAAAAAAATTAATTTTTTCTTATGAAATGATAGAGAATCTTTTTCCGATCATAACGCCAACAAAATTATGAAATTTGATCGAAAACTAATGAAATTATGCTTTCGCGAAGTTATCGGTATCTATGACACTGACGCATCGGCGATTTCACCCACTTCGAGCCCTATTTTCGACAAATTCCAATGTTTCAGTCTCCTAAAATTATAGCTATTTCGCTAGAACTCCATTTCTTCTATCGAATGAGTAGAAGAAACTGCCTATTTACCAATTTCATCTACCCAAAATAGTGGTCAGAAAATGGCAATTTTCCAATTTCACACAAATTTCAAACGATGCCAATTTCAAAATAGGGTCCAGACTAAACAAGGCAGACATTCCTGGCACTAAAATAACATGTTCTCTGTTCATTAGCCACGTCTCCAGGCCCCTGTTCCATTACTTTTGCTTTCCATTTTGAATTTTTATTCTCACAAAAATAGAAGATTTACTGTTATGTATACAACTGTATCATTGTAAAAATGGTATAAATAATATCAGAGCACTTGTGCATGAATATAAGACTCGCCAGTTGGTGTGTATTGGACACATGGTGTGATTTGTTTACTCTTGAACATCGTCAAAAATCGAACATTTTCGCTACTTTGAGCTCAATTTCAAGGTACTTGTCATTATCATACCAATCAAAATCATCTCCATTTCTGTAATATATCTTCCATTCTATCAAATGAGACCAAGAAAACGAGAATACATCAATAAATACCATACGAAAATCGACTGCAAAGTCGCTGTTTTAATCGAAAAAAAACGGTCAGTTTTTTTCTCTCATTATGCAGTGTGTACTGCAGGATTTTTTTATACTGCGCACACTGACCACACAGACCCATTCTTTCATATGTATGCCTACAAGACGTTTTCTGCTTAAATTGAGGCCGCTAGAATTTGGGCGTACTAGTACGGCACCAACCCCTGCTCGTAAAATGTACTAGTACGGCACCGACCCCGAAAGGGTTAACTAAAGTAATTTTGTATTGATTTTAGGCTATGTAGGTGTCAATTTGAAAAAAAAATCAAATTACATTATCTAAAAAAAAATAAAAATAAAAATTTACAGGATGGCTGAGAATTTTAACTCTTTCTGACGCCAGTGGTACTCACGACCTGCATCTACAAATATGCTGCGAGTGGTAAATTTTGGCCTAGACATGTGAGAATGGTCCATGCAGTGAGTGTGCATAGTATTATCAAACTTCTGCCCCATGCAGTGCATGATAGGAAAAGCAAACCTCTGACCTTGCATTTGGTTTAACCCTTTGAGGGTTCTACGGCTTTTAGCCTGGGTCCAAGCCGTAGAACTACGGCTTGAGCTCAGCTCACTCAGATAGGCTGAAAGTGGTAAATTTGGGCCTAGATATGAGAGAATACATCTATGTGGTAAGTGTGCACCACATAAAACAAATACTGCAGCATGCAGTGCATAATGAGAAAAAAACTGCAACCGTATTTTTTTTATTAAAACAGCGACTGCGTTTTTTTTTATGTTTTTTACAGTTGTATTTGCGATTTATTGGTCTCATTTGATAGAATGGAAGATATATTACAGAAATAGAGATGATTTTGATTGGTTTTAATACTGAAAATGACTTGAAACTGAGCTCAAAGTAGCGGAAATGTTTGATTTTTGCCAATATTCAAGAGTAAACAAATGTCACGTGTCTAATACGCGTTAACTGGTAGGTTTAATACGCGTTAACTGGTAGGTCTAATATACGTTCACGAATGTGCTGATATTATTAATACAATTATTACAATATTGCATAACAGTAAATCTTCTATTTTTTGGTGTGAATAAAAATTCATTATGTCAATAAAAAATCATAATGGAATTCATTTGTAAAGCCTGAAAATGTAACTAATAAACAGAGGAAATGTTAGTTTAGTGCCAGGAATGCCTGCAGTCTTTAGTCTGGACCCAATTTTGAAATTGGAATATTTTGAACTCTGTGCTAAATTGGCCAAATTACCAATTTCCGATCACTTTATTGGGTAGTTGAAACAGTTGACTGGGCGATTTCTTGTGCTCAATCAATAAAACAGAAGTAATACTAGCGAAATAGCTAAGAATTTGGTCAACTGGAATAATGTAATTGGCCTAAAATGGGAGTCAAAGTCGGTAAAATCGCCAATGTATAAATATCGCAGACGCAGAAATATTCGTGAGCATAATTTCGGCAATTTTCCATCAAATTTCGTACTTTTTGTTATATTTCCTTCAGAAAAAGATTCTCTACCATTTCATAAGAAAAAAAATGAAAATTCTTGGACCCTAGCTGTCACTCTGAGATTTGGCCTCTGGACCCTCAAAGGGTTAAAATGGCAACTTTCAATTGATAGAATGGAAGACATACTACTGCAATTGAAATGATTTTGGTCAGTTTTAGGAGAGGAACTAGCTTGAAATAGGGCTCAAATTTAGCGAGATACAGTGGTACCCCGGATTTCGCACAGCTCCGAACTCGAACAATTATGCAAGTGTATTTTTGTAAGTGCTTTTGTAAGTGTAATTTTGGGGGTCTGAAACGGACTAATCTAATTTACATTCGTTCTTATGGGAACAAATTCGTTCAGTAACGGCACTCGAACTTCCTTCTGAAACGAATTATTGATGAAATCCAGGGTACCACTGTATATTCAATTTTTGGCAATTTTCCTGAGAAAAAGTAAGGCCCCCATAGTCTGTTTTATGGGTTTTTACTAGGTCTGCTTCAATTATTGGTACAGTGGACCCCCGAGTTTTGGTCATAATTCATTCCAGAAGGCTGCTCAAGTGCCATTACCGAACGAATTTACTCCCTTAACCCTTTGACTGTTTCGGTCGTATATATACGTCTCACTAGCCAGTGTTTCGGACGTATATATACTCAAAAAATTCTAGCGGCTTCAAATCAAGCGGGAGAAAGCTGGTAGGCCCACATATGAGAGAATGGGTCTGTGTGGTCAGTGTGCGCTGTATAAAAAAAAATCCTGCAGCACGCAGTGCATAATGAGGAAAAAAAAACTGACCGTGTTTTTGGATTAAAACGCCAACTTTGAGGTGTATTTTCGTATAGTATTTATGGTTGTATTCTCTTTTTCGTGGTCTCATTTGATAGAATGGAAAACATATTACAGAAATAGAGATGATTTTGATTAGTTTCATGATGAAAATGACCTTGAAATTGAGCTCAAAATAGTGGAAATGTTCAATTTTTGCCAATGTTCAAGAGTACACAAATCATACCATGCATCCAATACATGTCAACTGGTGAGTCTAATAGTCTTACACAAGTGCACTTCTAATATTTATACCATTTTTACAATAATGCCGTAGACTGCATAACAGTAAATCTTCTGTTTTTTGTGTGAATAAAAAATCAAAATAGAAAGCAAGAGTAATTAATATAAGAGGGGTCTAAAGACGTGACTAATGAACAGAGAAAATCTTATTTTAGTGCCAGGAATGTCTGCATTGTTTATTCTGGACCCTATTTTGAAATTGACATCTTTTTTATTTTGCATGAAATTGGCCAAATTGCCAATTTCTGACCACTTTATTGGGTAGTTGAAATCGGTAAATTAGTGGTTTCTTGTACTCAATCGATAGAACAAATAGAGTTCTAAAGAAATAGCTATGTGTTTGGTCGACTGTAACAATAGAATTGACCGAAAATAGGGCTCAAAGTTGGCGAAGTTTTCCATCAAATTTCGTACTTTTGGTGTCATTACCATCGGGAAAAGATTCTTTATCATTTCATAAGAAAAAAAATAATTTTTTTTTTCCAAAATTTTGCGACATAGAATGACAGTTTCAGAATGGTGCCTCTGACAGTCAAAGGGTTAAGGAATAATGTCAAGTAGGTTAGTCCATTTCAGACCCCCAAAAATACACTTACAAAAGCACTTATAATATTACACTTACATAATTGTACGATTTCCGAGGTGATCAAAACTCGGGGGTCCACTGTATGCCCAAAACAATGACCAATCATTTTTTGGTTGTATTTTATTAACCCTTCGAGGGTCCATCCCGAAGTTCTACGGCTTTGAAGCCAGGGTCCAAGCTGTAGTTCTATGCCATAAGCTCAGCTCACTCACATAAGCTGTGAGCGGTAAATTTGGTCCTAGATATGAGAGAATGGATCTACGTGGTAAGTGTGCACCATATAAGACATATCCTGTAGCACGCAGTGCATGAGAAAAAAACTGACTGTTTTTTTGGATTAAAACAGCGACTTTGCGGTGTATTTTTGTATGGTTTTTACGGCTGTATTCATGGTTTCTTGGTCTCATTTGATAGAATGGAAGATATATTACAGAAATAGAGATGGTTTTGATTGGTTTTAGTACTGAAAATAGGGTGAAACTGAGCTCAAATTAGAGGAAATGTTTGATTTTTACAGATGTTCAAGAGTAAACAAATGTCACGCGTCCAATACACATCAACTAGTGGGTCTAATATACGTTCATGGATGCGCTCTGGTATTATTTATACAATTATTACAATATTGCATAAGAGTAAATCTTCTATTTTTTGGTGTGAATAAAAATTCATTATGTGAATAAAAAATAAAAATAAAATTCATTTGTAAAGCCTGGAAACGTAACTAATAAATAGAGGAAATGTTATTTTAGTGCCAGGAATGCCTGCACTGTTTATTCTGGACCCTATTTTGAAATTGGAATATTTTGAACTTTGTGTGAAATTGGACAAATTACCAATTTCTGATCGCTTTATTGGGTAGTTGAAATAGTTGACTGGGCAGTTTCTTGTGCTCAATCAATAAAATAGCAGTTATACTAGTAAAATAGCTAAGAATTTGGTCAACTGGAATAATGTAATTTGCCTAAAATGGGAGTCAAAGCGGGCAAAATCGCTGATGCGTAAATATTGTAGATGCACCAAAATTTGTGATAGCGTAATTTCGTCAATTTTCCATCAAATTTCATACTTTTTGTTTTATTACCTTCAGAAAAAGATTCTCTACTATTTCATAAGAAAAAATAAAAAAAAAACTTTTTAATTCTTGGACCGTGGACAAGTTTCAGATTGGGGGTCTGGACCCTGAAAGGGTTAATACGAGAAATGGGATAAAAAAAAAACTTTGATAATTCTTGTTTTTTTTTGTAATGATGGATTCAAAATGGAGGGCAAGTGTAATATATGAGAGGCCTGAGGACATGATTAATGAACAGAAGAAACGTTGCTTTAGTGCCTGGAATTAATAGTGTTTCATTTGTTGAATTTTGTGCAAAACTAGTCAAATTACCAACTTCTGTACACCTTACAGAACAATTTTGACAGCAGTTGAAGGAAAAGTTTCTTGTGCTTAATCAATAGAACAGGATGCATACTAATGAAATAGCTAAAAATTTAATTAAATTGAAAAATGTAATTGATTTGAAATAGGACTCAAATTGGATGAAATCAACAATGCATAAATTGAGCCAAAACTGCCAACTTTATGCCTGCACAATTCCATAAGATTTTCATCAGTTTCTCTACCATGTCACTGCCATGCCAGAGAATGCTGATACTACAGTTCAGATGCCCCACCAAACTGCAAATATCTCCACCCCATTGGTATTCAATTTATATTACACAGATATACTATGTTTCACCTTCAGTGGCTTTTATAAACTTCACAAAACATTGAATATAAAACTACTAATTTTGGTTTATTTAGATATCTTCCTGAACCTTATGCATCCTCCATTGTAGCATTAATATACAGTGGACCCCCGAGTAACGAACACCCCGGAAATCGTACAATTATGTATAAGTATATTATTGTAAGTGCTTGTGGAAGTGTATTTTTGGGGGTCTGAAATAGACTAACCTACGTGACATTATTCCTTAAGGGAGTAAATTCGTTCGGTAATGGCCCTTGAGCAGGCTTCTTGAATGAAGTTTTTACGTTACTCGGGGGTCCACTGTATTTAGGGATGGGAAAAAGATACATAGTACTAGGTACAAGTTATACATGTGTTACAGAGGAATGAAAACAATAAATATTGTGAGGTTATTTGGATGGGTGGTGATGTGAAGTAATGTTTTGTGAAGGCCTATCATTCTGAAATGAAAAAAAATGGGGGAAAAACCAAAGATAATGTGGATTTTGTTACCACCAATATCATGTAATTATGTTGTGGATTAGAGGATCTAGGAATGTTTTGAGTAGCACCAGATAAATGTGCTTGAAATTTTTATAAATATATACCAATGGGTTTGAAGATCTCCATGGGGAAGTGGAACAGAATTCTTCCTCCGTAAGCCATGCGTGTCGTAAGAGTCGACTAAAATGCCGGGAGCAAGGGGCTAGTAACCCCTTCTCCTGTATACATTACTAAAGTTAAAAAGAGAAACTTTTGTTTTTCTCTTTGGGCCACCCCGCCTTGGTGGGAAGCGGCCGATTTGTTGAAAGAAGAAAAGGGTTTGAAGATATAACTAAGAGTGGGAGGTAAAAAAGTGGCATATACAATACTGTATAAGAAATAATGTAAAAAATATAAATGCAGATAGTCTTGTCAAATTTTTGGCAGAAAGTAATTTTTTAGGCAAATCGTTAGAAAAAAGTTAATTCGTATGTCTAGATGGATACCTAATGTTAGAAATGTAAAAATCATTTTTTTTTTTTTGTAGTGGCTGTATCCAAGGAAGGGGGACCCAAAGAAGTAAATATTAGTCTTTCCAAAAGTGCTACATTTACTCATCCTTCAACGACTGAAAACAAGCCTCTTTCACATGTGGGAAAATTGCAAGGCTGAGACAAGTTTAAAAAGAACACTGCTGGCAGGAAAATATGAAACTTAGTACAGACAAATACATTAAAACTACACTAATAATAATGATTCAGCATAGCTTTGAATTGTTAATAATGAAGAAGCCCAAGTAATATTTATCCCAGAACTAACCAGAAGAAGCATCAGCAACAGCCCTTGCAATTGCTGAACTAGACACTGTACGATTACGGTTCATTATGTCTTCAAATTCTGCCTCAGACAGTGGTGGAGGTCCTTCAATACGGTGATCAGCACTGCCAAATCCACCGTGCTGGAATTTTAAGTTGGAATGTTTTCAGAAAATGTTATCACTAAGTCATAAATGTAACTGCATAATAATTATAATTATGCAGTTATAGATTACTTTTAAGTGTATACAAAAGAAAAAATGAGCTAGACACAATGGCAAAGAAGACTATTTATTGCACATTTCATGAACACAGTTTCCAAATTAGAAAATCCTTAAACCATAACTCAAATGAAACCTACTTGTCTGACCACTTCCAGTATGTAGGGCTGATTGTTCATTGTGTTATATACCTATTTCCTAAATTTTTTAACCTCAAGGCATATTAATATATAAAATGAACAACCACCACCAATATCCTTAAAGCATACTAAAATGTCTAGTCAAAGACAACCACTAGCATCCCTAAAGCATACTAATATATAATGTCAAAGACAACAACCAACATGCTTTGATTGCTACTAATAAGCTGTACCATATTCATAGGCCTCTTTATCTGCACTGAGTTTCTAGAAAAGTTAAGCTATATATAAAGTATGTCAAAGATATATAATTTTGAGTGTTGTATGAATGAAATCAATTGAATCAATCTAGTAACAATTTACAGTTAAAGTTTAAAGCTCTATACAAGTGAAACACTCAAAAGAATATAGAAACTGCTTGCACACTTGGCAGTATTAGGGATCTGAATAATGTTGGTTTGGTATTGTCTCCAATCTGAGAGACAACACAGATTCAAAAATCAGATAATGCTACATTACTAAGTAGTGCTGTAATAAGTTAGTAAGGAATTGGGTACAAATAGCCCAATCGATTAAGCATTCATCATAAAAAATAAGTCACAGGTGTAGCAGCAAATCTAATAATTATTGGTCATAGAGTAATACTCTGCATGTACCACACAACTTTGAATACAACGAATAGTACACAACATTGAGCAAGTTATTAAAACTGTAAAACAAAGAGTGTAGTTAAAAAGAAACATTATGCAATTACCTGATGAGTTGGGGGTGGTGGGGCATAGTGTGCAGGAGGTGCAGCTGCAGCAGGAGGAGGAGGAGCACTGTGTGGTGGAAAGAAGGCTGGGTTGACGTGAGGAGCCGGTGGGCCACCCCCATGGGGAGGAGGGCCATGTGGTGGAGGAGCACCGTGAGGTGGAGGACCTGATGATTGTCAATCAAATTTATAACAAGTAATTATTAACCACAGACAAATTATAAAAAACATTCTTCAAACATTCACAACATCTAAAAGTAGTGACACTAAAATTATTACAGCAGAGCAGAGGTCGAGGAACCAGGGTAAATTACCCAAAATGGGGGGAAAATTAAAATCTCAGGGGTAATGAAGGCTCAATAAACATATAAATAAAATTGCACAAAAAAATGTATTTAAAAAGCGAGGCAAATTATGAAAGTTATATTTTTTCAAACAAATAATTTTTAGTTTCTTAATAAAATAAAAATTTAATTTGTTGGCAATAATGAAAAACAGGTAAGGATTCCAGCAGCTGGCAACACTGCGAGTGTCAGCATTGACTCTGAAGCATATATTACATACTTTTCAGCTTGTATGACTGTATTTTCCATACAAATGGATTCAATAAACTATTTTGAATTTGAATGCTCCTTGTGTTTTCCAGATTCTGTGAACTTTCAATTCTAGTGGGAAATTTCACTGTACACAAATTTGTTTTGGGGGTAATACCCGAAAAAGTTTGCCGACCTCTGCAGTAGAGTACAGTGGTCCCTCGGTTTTCGGTAATCTCCAAACTCGAATATTTATGTAAGTGTATTTTCGTAAGTGCTTTTGCAAGTGTATTTTTGGGGGTCTGAAATAGACTAACCTACGTGACATTATTTCTTAAGGAAGTAAATTCATTCGGTAATGGAACTTGAGCAGCATTCTGGAAAGAATTTTTGGCGAAAACAGAGGGTCCACTGTATATTAACCCTTAAACTGTCCACACGTAGATATACGTTCACGTACGTACTGCCCCGAACGTAGATCTACGTTTTATTTTTCTTTCGTTCAAATTTTACGCGATAGGCCTGAGTGGTCTAGACATGAGAGAATGGGTCTGCGCACTCAGTGTGCGCCGTATGAAAAAAATTGGGGACGCCAGGGTACCGCATGGTAGCTCCAGTTAGTTTCAGCTCCATCTTGGGTCAACATCATGGCAAACCCCCGTGATTCACTCACGCCTCGTCATATTAACACTCTACTATTCCCGGAAAGTGAAACAGAACGCAAGTTTAGTGGATTAGACAGTGATATAGCCACTAATAATCAAGGAATTAGTGAAACTATTGATGACAACCCAGATGACCCTCAGCCCATCACCTCTGGGGTGACCAGTGTGGCCAGTGTGGACAGTGTGGTCATACCAGACCCTCAGCCCAGCACATCTGGTGTGGCCAGTGTGGCCGCAGACCCTCAGCCCAGCACCTCTGGGGTTGCTAGTGTTACTACCCAAAGGCAACTCCGCAAGAGGAAATTATCATTTTCCATGTGTTATGGTGATGACGAAAGTGAAAGTGATATAAGTGACGATGATGAAATCGATTTTATGACCATAGACGATTCGTCGAGTGACAGTGATTATCATTATTCCCCAGTGAAACGTACTTTTGGGCGTCATAACCTACGTTCAGGCAGTGTGCCATATGCAGTCAGAGGCAAGGGTCTTGGTAGGTCACGTTCCAAAACCCCTGCCACTGACAGTGATAGTGATAATGAAGGAGAGTATGCTGGGATGGAGGAAGAAGTGGTGGGTGGCACGATGCCTGGACCACATGGCGCGGTGTGCGGACAGACAAAGGACCACGAGGCACCCTCTCAACCATGTGCTGGCCCCACTCCCGTCCCTCCTTCTGCTCCCCCACGTCTCATGTCACAGGTCCACCCTGCACCATCTGATCGTGAATGGAATTGGACTGAACATACACCATTTGTGCCACAGCCTTTCAATTTTGATGGCAGTGGAAGTGGCATCATGCCACACTGTCCCATCACAAATGAGTCTACAGAGTTAGACTATTTTCAACTATACTTTGATGAGCCGATAATGAAACTGATTGTTACCCAGACCAACCTGTACTACCAGTATACAAAGAACCATGTAGATGTTACAGAATCATCACGGCTGTGCAGGTGGAAAGATACAACTGTGGCTGAAATGTATTTATTCCTTGGCACTGTCATGCTTATGCCACACACATATAAGAACAATATAGCAAACTACTGGTCCACAGACTGCTTCATTAGCACTCCAGTCTTCCGTGACCTCCTTCCCTGCAACAGATTCATTCTGTTGCTAAGAATGTTGCACTTCTTTGACAGGAATACACCAAACCGAAATGACCGCCTCTACAAAATCCGGGAATTGTTTATGTATCTCAAGCAAAAATTCAGTGCCTACTTTTATCGATTCAAGAACATTGTTGTTGATGAGTCCTTGGTTCTGTTCAAGGGACGACTGTCATTCAAACAATATATACCAAGCAAACGTAAATGCTTTGGTATAAAACTGTTTGTTATGTGTGACTGTGAGACTGGTCTTGTGTTGGATGTCCTTATCTACACAGGTAAAAATACACTCGATGATACCAGGCGCATGTTGGGCATTTCTGGTGATGTTGTTCGCAAGATGATGCAGCCATACCTTGGCAAGGGCCATACATTGTTCACAGACAACTGGTACACAAGTCCTAAGCTTGCTGATTTCCTACGTGTGAACAATACTGATATATGTGGAACAGTGATAAGAAATAGAAAACACATGCCAAAGTTCACTGGAGGAAGTGTAGTGCAGGCGTTTCATGCCAATGACATCATGGCATTACAAACGGGACGTGACATTGCTGTCAACCATCCACAGAAACGAGATGGTACAGACAGACAGACTGAGCAGGTTCAACAATGAACCTATTGAAAAGCCAGCTGTTGTCGTCGACTATACAAATAATATGCGACTAGTTGACAAGTGTGACATGATGATAGGCTTTGTTGACTGTGTGCGTAGAAGTCGCAAGTGGTATATAAAAGTGTTTTTCCACCTTGTTGACATTGCAATGCTCAATGCCTTCAACATGTACGAAATAAAGACTGGGAAACGACAACGATATGCGGAATTCACCCTAAATGTCATCAAGCAGATAGCGAGAAAGTATGGTACCACACCTATACCTGCCACTCCACAGCGATCTGTCACCCCACAACAGCGACCTGTCACTCCACAACCAGAAGGGGAAGTGCCCAACCGAATAATCCCTAACTGTCACTGCCTGATACCATTACCATCTACTCCAAAGAAGAAGTACTCTCAGAAAATGTGTGTTGTTTGTGCTTACAGTAAACAGCGACCCCAAGTGCGAAAAGACACATGATACATGTGTCAGCAATGTGGGGTGGCACTCTGTATGAACCCATGCTTCTTAGAGTATCATACAGTGGTGGACTTCTAGAAACATAAATGGGACCTGTAAATACCTTGTATATACAGTGGTACCTCGAGTTACGATGGTCCCCAAAATCGCCCTTTTATGCAAGTTTATTTTTTTAAATGCTTTTGTAAGTATATTTTTGGGGGTGTAAAAGGACTAGTCTATTTTACATTATTCCTTATGGGGATAAATTCGTTTGGTAATGGCACTTGAACAGCATTCTCGAACGAAAAAATATCGTAACTCGAGGTACCACTGTACAGTGGACCCCCGGCTAACGTTCATTCCAGATAACGTTTTTTTCGGCTAAAGGTTGCTTTTTACGTTCAATATTTTTTTCGGCTAGCGTTATTTACTCAGCTAACGTTACGTACCAGACCTGTCTGTCCGCTCTGGGCTTGCGCACCTCCTCCCAGGACGCCAGTCCAGCGTTGTTTACACTTGAGTGAACAATACCCAGCGCGCTCTTTCAAGCATTCACAATACATTTGGTGTCTTTTTTGGTGATTTAGTGACTGTCACTGTGAAATAAGTCACCATGGGTCTAAAGAAGCTTCCTAGTGGCACCTCTGTGCTAAAGAGAGTGAGGAACACCATCGAACTGAAGAAGGAGATTGTTGAAAAATATGAGAGTGGCGTACGTGTGGGTGAGCTTGTCAGGATGTACAACAAAAACACAGTTTAGCAGGCATGCAGGGAGTGTAGCAGGCATGCAGGGAGTGTAGCAGGCATGCAGGGAGTGTAGCAGGCATGCAAGGAGTGTAGCAGGCATGCAGGGAGTGTAGCAGGCATGCAGGGAGTGTAGCAGGCATGCAGGGAGTGTAGCAGGCATGCAGGGAGTGTAGCAGGCATGCAGGAGTGTAGCAGGCATGCAGGGAGTGTAGCAGGCATGCAGGGAGTGTAGCAGGCATGCAGGGAGTGTAGCAGGCATGCAGGGAGTGTAGAAGGCAAGCAAGGAGTGTAACAGGCATGCAAGGAGTGTAGCAGGCATGCAGGGAGTGTAGCAGGCATGCAAGGAGTGTAGCAGGCATGCAGGGAGTGTAGCAGGCATGCAGGGAGTGTAGCAGGCATGCAGGGAGTGTAGCAGGCATGCAGGGAGTGTAGCAGGCATGCAGGGAGTGTAGCAGGCATGCAGGGAGTGTAGCAGGCATGCAGGGAGTGTAGCAGGCATGCAGGGAGTGTAGCAGGCATGCAGGGAGTGTAGCAGGCATGCAGAGAGTGTAGCAGGCATGCAGGGAGTGAGCAGACATGCAGGGAGTGTAGCAGGCATGCAGGGAGTGTAGAAGGCAAGCAAGGAGTGTAACAGGCATGCAGAAGTGTAGCAGGCATGCAGGGAGTGTAGCAGGCATGCAAGGAGTGTAGCAGGCATGCAGGGAGTGTAACAGGCATGAAAGGAGTGTAGCAAGCATACAGGAGTGTAGCAGTAGTGCAGGGAGTGAGGATTTCCCTTCCAAACACTAAGCCCTGCCCCTGTCCTCCCTATCTTCCCGATGCCAGCAAGTCTCTTCATTAAAGGTAAGTAAATGTTAGTTTAAATGTTTATTTCATTATTTATTTATAAATTTTAAATTGTATGTAGTATTTATGTGTGTTTTCTGTATGTAAAACTATAGTTATTCTTTAAAAAATTATTTTTTTTTGTGAATATTTTTGGATATCAGGAACGGATTAATTGTATTTACATTATTTCTTATGGGAAATAAGGCTTCGGATAACGTTTTTTTCGGCTAAAGCTCTAGCTCCTGGAACGGATTAAGAACGTTAGCCGAGGGTCCACTGTATATGTAAACAATAGTAAGTGATTCCTAGGTAGTAGGTTGGTAGACAGCAGCCGCCCAGGGAGGTACTACCGTCCTGCCAAGTGAGTGTAAAACGAAAGCCTGTATTTGTTTTACATGATGGTAGGATTGCTGGTGTCTTTTTTCTGTCTCATAAACATGCATGATTTCAGGTATGTTTTGTTACTTCTACTTACACTTAGGTCACACTACACATTCATGTACAAGCATATATATATACACACCCCTCTGGGTTTTCTTCTATTTTCTTACTAGTTCTTGTTCTTATTTCCTCTTATCTCCATGGGGAAGTGGAACAGAATTCTTCCTCCGTAAGTCATGCGTGTCGTAAGAGGCGATTAAAATGCCGGGAGCAAGGGGCTAGTAACCCCTTCTTCTGTGTATATTACTAATTGTAAAAGGAGAAACTTTCGTTTTCCTTTTGGGCCACCCCGCCTTGGTGGGAAACGGCCGACGTGTTGAAAGAAGAAGAAGAAAGTAAGTGATTGAACCAGGTGTACAAATTCATTTATCAGTGTGAACATGTGTGTTAGTTACAGTATGATTACTAATTCAGTACCAAAAATTTGTCTAAACAAGAATTGGCAATGAAATCAAAAGATCTGCATCAAAACATTATTATCATATATTGAAAACAACAGAAAATGGAAAAGAATTGAAAAAAAAACGATAAATGTTTATTGCTTCTGCAAGCAGTAGTGCTCCATGTTGCCGACACCACATCATTTAGCACTAACTTCGCGGGCTTATATCTCGGTAAGTACTGGCTCTAAAAATTTTTTTTTTAGCCTATCCTATTTCTAAAAATGCTCTCCCAGCTGTCACTATCTCAGACCCCTCCTTTAAAGTGCAGGCATTGTACTTCCCATTTCCAGGACTCAAGTCCAACTAAATCAATTAACTGGTTTCCCTGAATCCCTTCACTAAATATTACCCTGCTCACACTCCAACAGCTCGTCAGGTCCCAAAAACCATTCGTCTCCATTCACTCCTATCTAACATGCTCACACACGATTGCTGGAAGTACAAGCCCCTCGCCCACAAAACCTCCTTTACCCCTTCCCTGCAACCTTTTCGGGACGACCCTACCCCTCCTTCCTTCCCCTACAGATTTATACGCTCTCCAAGTCATTCTACTTTGATCAATTCTTTCTAAATGACCAAACCACCTCAACAACCCCTCTTCAGCATTCTGACTAATAGTTTTAGTAACTCCACACCACTTCCTAATTTCCACACTCCGAATTCTCTGCATAATATTTACACCACACATTGCCCTTAGACAGGACATCTCCACTGCTTGCAGCTGCCTCCTTGCTGCAGCATTTACAACCCAAGCTTCAAACCCATATAAGAGTGTTGGTACCACTATACTTTCATACATTCCCTTCTTTGCCTCCATAGATAACATATTTTGTCTCCACAGATAACTCAACGCACCACTCACGTTTTTTCCTTCATCAATTCTACGGTTACCCTCATCTTTCATAAAACCATCTGCTGACAAGTCAACTCCCAAATATCTGAAAACATTCACTTCTTCCATACTCCCTCTCTCCAATGTGATATCCAATTTTTCTTTATCTAAATCGTTTGATACCCTCGTCACCTTACTCTTATCTTTGTTCACTTTCAACTTTCTACCTTTACACACCCTCCCAAACTCGTCCACTAACCTCTTCAACTTTTCTTTAGAATCTCCTATAAGCACAGTATCATCAGCAAAAAGTAACTGTCAACTCCCATTTTGTACTTGATTCCCCATAATTTAATCCCACGCCTCTCCCCAACACCCTAGCATTTACTTCTTTTACAACCTTATCTATAAATATAGTGGACCCCCGGTTTTCGTAATGCTCCAAACTCGAACAATTATGCAAGTATATTTTTGTAAGTGTATTTTTGGGGGTCTAAAAGGCCTAATCTAATTTACATTATTCCTTATGGGAACAAATTCGTTAGGTAACAGCACTTGAACAGCATTCTGGATCGAATTAATTACGAAAACCGGGGGTCCACTGTATATTAAACAACAATGGTGACTTCACACATCCCCGTCTAAGACCTACTTTTACCAGGAAGTAATCTCCCTCTCTCCTACACACCCTAACCTGAGCCTCACTATCCTCATAAAAACACTTTACAGCATTTAGTAACTTACTACCTGTTCCATACACTTGCAACAACTGCCACATTGCTCCACTATCCACTCTATCATATGCTTTTTCTAAATCCATAAATGCAACAAAATCTTCCCTACCTTTATCTAAATACTGTTCACATATATGCTTCAATGTAAACACTTGATCTACACATCCCCTACCAACTCTAAAACCTTCTTGCTCATCTGCGATCCTACCCTCTGTCTTACCTCTAATTCTTTCAATAATAACCCTACCATATACTTTACCTGGTATACTCAGTAAACTTATTCCCTATAATTTTTACAATCTCTTTTGTCACCCTTCCTTTATATAAAGGAACTATACATGCTCTCTGCCAATCCTTAGGTACCTTCCCTCTTTCATACATTTATTAAACAAAAATACCAACCACTCCAACACAATATCTCGCCCAGCTTTTAACATTTCTGTCATGATCTCGTCAGTTCCTGCTGCTTTACCCCCTTTCATTCTACGTAATGCCTCACGCACCTCCCCCACACTCACATACTGCTCTTCCTCACTCCTAAAAGATGTTATACCTCCCTGACCAGTGCATGAAATTACCGCCTCCCTTTCTTCATTGACATTAAAAAGTTCCTCAAAATATTCACGCCATCTACCCAATACCTCCAGCTCCCCATCTACTAACTCCCCTACTCTGTTTTTAACTGACAAATCCATTCGTTCGATAGGCTTTCTTAAACTTGTTTATCTCACTCCAAAATTTTTTCTTATTTTCCGTAAAATTTCTTGACAGTTCTCTTCCACTCTTTCATCTGCTCTCCTTTTGCACTCTTCACCTTTCTTTTACTTTCCATATACTCTGCTATTCTTACAACACTTCTGTTTTGTAAAAACCTCTCATAAGCTACCTTTTCTCTTGTATCACACCCTTTACTTCATCATTCCACCAATCACTCCTCTTTCCTCCTGCACTCACCCTCCTATAGCCACAAACTTCTGCCCACATTCTAATACTGCATTTTTAAAACAATCCCAACCCTCTTCAACCCCCACTATTCATACTTGCATTTACCCACCTTTCTGCCAAAAGTTGCTTATATCTCACCCTAACTTTCTCCTCCCTTAGTTTATACACTTTCATCTCTCTCTTACTTGCTGTTGTCATTTTCCTTATGTCCCATCTACCTCTTACTCTAACTGTAGCTACACCTAAATAATGATCCGATATATCTGTTGCCCTCTATAAACATGTACATCCTGAAGCCTACCCATCATACCTTGTATACTTATTTATCTTCTTTTTCATAAAATATGTATTACTTATTACAAACCTCTTTCTACACATAGCTCAATTAAAGGCTCCCCATTTTCATTAACCCTGACACCCCAAATTTACCTACTACTAACTCCACAACATTTTTACCCATTTTAGCATTGAGATCCCCAACCACAAGTACTCTCTCACTTGGATCAAAACTCCCCACACACTCACTCAACATTTCCCAGAATCTCTCTCTCTCCTATACTTTTCTCTCTTCTCCAGGTGCATAAACACTTACTATAACCCACTTTTCCCATCCAACCCTTATTTTACACCACATAATCCTTGAATTGATACATTTATATTCCCTCTTTTCCTGCCATAACTTATCCTTCAACATTATTGCTACTCCTTCTTTAGCTCTAACTCTGTTTGAAACCCTGACCTAATCCCATTTATTTCTCCCCACTGAAACTCTCCTACCCCCTTCAGCTTTGTTTCACTTAAGGCCAAGACATCCAGTTTCTTCTCATTCATAACATCCACAATCATCTCTTTCTTATCATTCGCACAACAACCACGCATATTCAAACATCCCACTTTGACGGTTTTCTTCTTTTCTTTTTAGTAAGTTATACAGGAAAAGGGGTTACTAGCCCATTGTTCCCGGCATTTTAGTTGACTTTTACAACAAGCATGGCTTACGGAGGAAAGATTCTTATTCCACTTCCCCATGGATATAAAAGGAAAAGTAATAAGAACAAGAACTATTAAGATAAAATCAAAGAAAAACTCAGATGAGTGTGTAAACATAAACGTGTACATGTATGTGTAGTGTGACCTAAATGTAAGTAGAAGTGGTAAGATGTACCTGAAATCTTGCATGTTTATGAGACAGAAAAAAGACACCAGCAATCCTACCATCATGTAAAACAAATACAGGCTTCCTTTTACACTCACTTGGTAGGACGGTATACCTTCCCGAATGGTTGCTGTCTACCAACCTACTATGATAATAGAGTTATTATCATTATTACAATCAAAACTAAGCAGTAAACAACAAGTGTCATACAGCAGTGTAGAGGAAATGCCATGTACAGTGGACCTCCTATTCGAACACTCCAAAACTCCCCTTTTATGTAAGTTTATTATTGCAAGTGCTTTTATAAGTGTATTTTTGGGGGTCTGAAATGGACTAATCTAATTACATCATTCCATATGGGAATAAATTCGTTTGGTAACAGCACTTGAACAGCATTCTGGAATGAGGGTGAGTTTTGGAGTGTTCGAATAGCGAGGTCCACTGTACGTATTCAGAGATAAATAAAATATGACTTTACCAACATTTATCAAATCTGGTATTGAAAAGTTCATTGAGGCAAAATTTCTATTTCTTACCAGGTGCTTTCACTTTAAATCTTTATCAGTACTCTGTTTTGCCTACCAACATAATAACAGTATAAGAAAAGTCTCAAGAAATGTATACCAACTGTATCACTGGAAAAATGTTTTACACACCTCTGGAAGACAGTGATGATAGAATGAATGATGGTGAATGTTTCTTTTTAGGTCACCCTACCTAGGTGGTAGATAGCCAGTGTGATAAAAAAGAGTAATAATATTTATTTTTAGAAAAGATTATTATTATTATTATTATTGTATTTTTAACACACCAGCCAAGAAAGGAAACACATTCACCATTCATCAGCTATCTTGCTGAAAGTGCACAGACATCACAATTCAAATAACCCTCTGAAGTGTAATATCTCGCCTCTTACCTTCAAAATGCAGACACTGTATTTCTTCCCTCCAGAACTTAAGTCCGGCTGACAGGTTTCATTACATATATTAAAAAAAAAAAAAAATGCTGAACCCGTATGGGTTATACAGCTTCATATAAGTAAAAATTTCTTTTAACAAATCAAGCAACACTGATAATGATTTTTTCTCACTACCAGCATGAACATATCACAGTATTGTGCTAGAGAAACAATACAGTGGACCCCAGTATCGTAATTAATCCGTTCCAGGAGCTAGTACTTAACACAAAGTTTTCAAAATTAACCATTATTTCCCATAAGAAATAATGTAAATACTAAAATCCGTTCCACAAAAAAAAATTCCCTTTCTAAATTAAAAAAAATATATATACAGGGGCCCTCCGCGGGGGCTCTGTTTTGTATTTCAGTTTTTGTGTAGTTTTTTTTTGGGGGAAAAATTTCCCCCTGTTTTCGTGGGGTTCCCCCTTTTTTCGGCTCGGGGCCGGGAAACCCGTCCAGTGCCCAGCGCACATACAAAGCCCGCAAGCCCGCCTCCCCCCGCACATTCTCAGGCAGTGTAGCATTGTTTCTGGTTGAGTGAACATTATCCTGCGAGTTCATACAAAAAATTTCTTAACAAT
>WNWK01006871.1:0-100462 GCA_009830355.1 Cherax destructor
GGCGTTTTGATGTGGGACCGTAGTTGGTCCGACGTGGGACGGTGAGCAACCCGAAAATTGCCGCATCGTAGAGGGAGAAGCCGGAAGCATGGTCAGAGAAGAGCAGTGGTCAGACGTATCAAAAGAGCTAGTTGGAACCACGGTATCTGTAGCAGGTGACGAACCGGCACCAGCAAGGCAGGGTCAGAACAGGGTGCAGTAACTGGAAGGTTCCCGGTGCAATAGGTTCACAGAGTGGGACGTCCATGGTTAGGTTACTTCTTTCTTTTTGTTTTTCGAAAAAAAGAAAGAAAATAAAATAAAAGAAAAAATGAATAAAAAAGGGAAATGTGAAGGAATAGCTCCTAGGAGGTATGAAAGGGGCGTGAATCTCCCTCCGTGCCAACGAGGACCTCATCACCGCAAGTAGTGCAGATGCAGCATGGAACCCGTGCCATACCCTACCCTTCATGCCAGTAAACCAGCAATCCGGGATAGCAACCTCACATCCACCGAGCCACCTCGCGGACAAAAGGAGGTGGCCGGACACGAAACAAAGCATACCTCCTTCGGCCACCACCCCGGAATCCGAAGGTGGCCTCAGAGATACACCCGTCTCCCGAGAGACACCCAAAGCCACCCCGGGAGACCGGAGAGGGATCGGACATCCCCAGATGATCCAGATTCCATGGCAAACTACACCACCGCCAAGAACTTCAACGGAATGGGATGGACCATTGTACCCTTCCCCCTACCTAGGAACTAGAATGCCTGTGGAGAAAATCCCACAGGTTGAAAATGGGAAGGGAATAAGGGAGGGATGAGGAGAAGGAGGAGGAGAGGAAAAAAGGGAGGATGGGGAATATGGGATAGGGAGTAATTAGGTTCGGTCTGAGGAAGGAGATCAAAGGTCTAATTCCTCAAAGAAGAGCCTCTTCACCACTACAAGGAGCCCCCCTTGAAGAGGTTTAAGGAAAAAAAAGATAAATAGGGTATACGAGATATTATATAGGGTGTAGTAACAATAGTTTGTTGGACTATGTATTTGTAGATAAAAGGTTGATGGGTAGACTTTAGGATGGGCATCAAGTTTATAGAGGGGACAACAGATATATTAGATTATTTTTAGTTGTAGCTATAGTGAAAGTAAATGGGGTATCAGAAAGAAGAGAGGGTAAGATTTATAAAGTAACTATTGGTAGAAAGATGGGCTAGTGAGAGAATAAGAAATGAGGTTGAAGAGGTATGGGGTAGATTTAAAAATGCAGTGTTAGTTCAGTAGTTTATAAGATATAGGAGGGTGGGTGAGGGAGGGAAGAGGAATGATTGGAGGAATGGTGAGGTAAGAGAGGAAAAAAAATAGCATGTGAGAGGTTTTTACAAAGTAGAATTGATGTAAGGAAGAAGTATATGGAATGAAAAAAGAGAGGTTAAGAGAGCGGTGAAAGAATGTAAAAGGAAAGCAAATGAGAGAGTGGGAGAGATGCTATCGGCAAATTTTCCTGAGAACAAGAAAAAAGTTTTGATGTGAGATTAATAATTTGAGAAAGGCTTGGAAATGAATGCCTTTGACAGTTAAAAGTAGGAGAAGAGAGTTATTAAATAGAGAATTGGAGGTACCGGGAAGATGGAGGGAATATTTTGAGGAACTGTTACATGTTGATGAAGACAGGGAAGCTATAATTTCGTGCATTGGTCAGGGAGGTATGACATCTTGTAAGAGTGAGGAAAAGCCAGATTTCAGTGTGGGGGATTTGCATGAGGCTGTGGGAAGAACGAATGGGGGGTATAGCAGCTGAGATTAATGAGATCAAGACAGAAATGTTTCAGGCAGGTGGGGATTTAATTTTGGAACTGGTGGTACTTTTATTTAATAAATGTATGAAGAGAGATAGGTACCAAGGAAATTGGCAGAGAGCATGACTAGTTTCTTTGAATAAAGACAAAGGGGACAAAAGAGAGTGGAAAAATTATAGCCTTTAGAGTATACCTGGTAAAGTGTATCGTAGAATTATTGAAAAAAATTAAGAGTAAATAGAGAGCAGGATAGGAGATGAACAAGGAGGCTTTAGGAAAGGTAGGGGGTGTGTAGACCAAGTGTTTACAGTGAATTATATAAGGGAACAGTATTGAGATAGCAGTAAAGAGGTTTTCGTTGCAGTTATAGATTTGGAAAAGGCATTTGATAGGGTGGATAGGTGAGCAATATTGCAGATGTTGCAAGTGTATGGAATAGGTGGTAGGTTACTGGAAGCAGTTAAGAGTATTTATGAGGACACTGAGGCTCAGGTTATAGGATGTAGGAGAGAAGAAGATTATTTCTCAGTGATAGGAAGCCTTAGAGAGTGATGCATGATGTCAACATGGATGTTCAATATATTTATAGATGGGGTTGTAAGAGAAGTGAATGCTCGGGTGTTGGGAATAAGTGTGGGATTAAAAGATAAAGATTCTAACACAAAATAGGAGTTGTCACAATTGCTTTTTGCTGATAAAACTGTGATTCTGGGAGATTCTGAAGTAAAGTTGCGAGTTTGGGAGGGTATGTAAAAGAAGAAAATTAAAAGTGAACACGGGAAAGAACAAGTTGATGAGGATAATAAAAAAAAATAGGTAATGACAGATTATAAATCAGATTGGAGGGAGTATGGAGGAAGTGAAAGTGTTCGGATATTTGGGAGTAGACTTTTCGGCAGATGGGTCTAAGGAGGACAAGGTGACTCATAGAACAAAGGCGAGTGGACCTCTGAGGAGTCTGTGAAGACAAAGAATGTTATCCATGGAAGCAAAGAGGGGAATGTATGAAAGTATAATATTACTAACTTTCTTATATAGGTGTGAGGCATGGGTGGTGAATGTTGCAACAAGGAGAAGGCTGGAGGCAGTGGAGATGTCGTATCTGAGGGCAATGTGTGGTGTGAATATAATGCAGAGAATCTGTTGCTTGGAGATTAGGAGGTGCGGAGTTTCTAAAAATATTATCCAGAGGGCTGAGGAAGAGATATAGAGATGGTTCGGATATTTAGAGAGGATAGAACAAAACAGAATGACTTGGAGGGCGCATAAACTTGTAGTGGAAGGAAGGCAGGGTAGGGGTCGTCCTAGAAAAAGTTAGAGAGAGCGGGTAAAGGAAGTTTTGTGTGCTAGGGGCTTGGACTTCCAGCAAGTATGCGTGAGTGTGTCTGATAGGAGCGAGTGGAGGCAAATGATTTTTATGACTTCACGTGCTGTTGGAGTGTGAGCAAAGATAACATTTATGAAATGATTCAGGGAAACTGGTTAGCCGGACTTGAGTCCTGGAGGTGGGAAGTACAGTGTCTGCACTCCGAAGGAGAGGTGTTGATATGTTGTATTTTTTTAACTGTAGTGTAGGCGCGCCTCTGGCAAGAAAGTGATGAAGTGAATGATGATGAAAGTGTTTCTTCGTTTTAGGTCACTGCCTCGATGGGAGACTGTCAATATGTTGAAAATAATAATAATAATAAATGTTATTATTATGATGGAAGTATGTAATAATAATGATTATGACAATAATAATAATAATAATAATAATAATAATAATAATAATAATAATAATAATAATAATAATAATAATAATAATAATATAGAAGAAGAAGAAGAAGAAATTACGATTATAATAATTAGCAATTGCTAGATGTATTTTCCTCACGCAGCAATATGCATCTAGTACATACTTCTAGTTAATAATGCAGTTGAATATTATGTTGAAGACCTGAAAGAAATCAGAGGAGATAATTACAAGTCATCTTAAGTGGAAAATAATCAGGTGCAACACTTAGAAATTATGGTATTCAAAGCTGTATTTTATTTTTTTTTGTTTCCAAAAAAAAAAACAACAACACCGCAAATTGTGATGTACACAGCCAAAACCAGTGCCAACTTCTTCCCAAGTATCACTGATCATCTTTTATGGAAGTACAGAATGTTAATAAGTTGGTTTCAAGTTAGCTTAGTGTACATAACATCAGTTTTAAGTAAGTGTAGTCGGTTAGTAAGCTAGTTTTAGGTAAGCTTCGTCTATTTAACATAAATATTTACCACTGGTTGTGAGAGAACATAACAGACCATTTAGTTGATTTACTCTAGGATAATATGATATATTCTTCACTTATTTGAAATAAAAAAATGAATAAAGAAAATTTCTACAAGATAACTTTGACAACGTCACATCAAGTTTGATTCCTTTGAGGTAAAGACATCAGCACTGAAGGATTCCTTTGGAGGTAAACACACCAGCACTGAAGGATTCCTTTGAGGTAAACACATCAACACTGAAGGATTCCTTTGAGGTAAACACATCAGCACTGACGGATTCCTTTGAGGTAAACACACCAGCACTGAAGGATTCCTTTGAGGTAAACACATCAACACTGAAGGATTCCTTTGGGAGTAAACACATCAGCACTGAAGGATTCCTTTGAGGTAAGCACATCAGCACTGAAGGATTCCTTTGAGGTAAACACATCAACACTGAAGGATTCCTTTGAGGTAAACACATCAGCACTGAAGGATTCCTTTGAGGTAAACACATCAGCACTGAAGGATTCCTTTGAGGTAAACACATCAGCACTGAAGAATTCCTTTGAGGTAAACACACAAACACTGAAGGATTCCTTTGAGGTAAACACACCAGCACTGAAGGATTCCTTTGTGGTAAACACACCAGCACTGAAGGATTCCATTGAGGTAAACACACCAGCACTGAAGGATTCCTTTGAGGTAAACACACCAGCACTGAAGGATTCCTTTGAGGTAAACACATCAACACTGAAGGATTCCTTTGAGGTAAACACATCAACACTGAAGAATTCCTTTGAGGTAAACACATCAACACTGAAGGATTCCTTTGAGGTAAACACATCAGCACTGAAGGATTCCTTTGAGGTAAACACACCAGCACTGAAGGATTCCTTTGAGGTAAACACACCAGCACTGAAGGATTCCTTTGAGGTAAACACACCAGCACTGAAGGATTCCTTTGAGGTAAACACACCAGCACTGAAGGATTCCTTTGAGGTAAACACACCAGCACTGAAGGATTCCTTTGAGGTAAACACATCAACACTGAAGGATTCCTTTGAGGTAAACAAATCAACACTGAAGAATTCCTTTGAGGTAAACACATCAACACTGAAGGATTCCTTTGAGGTAAACACATCAGCACTGAAGGATTCCTTTGAGGTAAACACACCAGCACTGAAGGATTCCTTTGAGGTAAACACATCAACACTGAAGGATTCCTTTGAGGTAAACACATCAACACTGAAGAATTCCTTTGAGGTAAACACATCAACACTGAAGGATTCCTTTGAGTAAACACATCAGCACTGAAGGATTCCTTTGAGGTAAACACACCAGCACTGAAGGATTCCTTTGAGGTAAACACACCAGCACTGAAGGATTCCTTTGAGGTAAACACACCAGCACTGAAGGATTCCTTTGAGGTAAACACACCAGCACTGAAGGATTCCTTTGAGGTAAACACACCAGCACTGAAGGATTCCTTTGAGGTAAACACATCAACACTGAAGGATTCCTTTGAGGTAAACAAATCAACACTGAAGAATTCCTTTGAGGTAAACACATCAACACTGAAGGATTCCTTTGAGGTAAACACATCAGCACTGAAGGATTCCTTTGAGGTAAACACACCAGCACTGAAGGATTCCTTTGAGGTAAACACATCAACACTGAAGGATTCCTTTGAGGTAAACACATCAACACTGAATAATTCCTTTGAGGTAAACACATCAACACTGAAGGATTCCTTTGAGGTAAACACATCAGCATTGAAGGATTCCTTTGAGGTAAACACACCAGCACTGAAGGATTCCTTTGAGGTAAACACACCAGCACTGAAGGATTCCTTTGAGGTAAACACACCAGCACTGAAGGATTCCTTTGAGGTAAACACACCAGCACTGAAGGATTCCTTTGAGGTAAACACACCAGCACTGAAGGATTCCTTTGAAGTAAACACATCAACACTGAAGGATTCCTTTGAGGTAAACACATCAACACTGAAGAATTCCTTTGAGGTAAACACATCAACACTGAAGGATTCCTTTGAGGTAAACACATCAGCACTGAAGGATTCCTTTGAGGTAAACACATCAGCACTGAAGGATTCCTTTGAGGTAAACACACCAACAGTGAAGGATTCCTTTGAGGTAAACACACCAGCACTGAAGGATTCCTTTGAGGTAAACACATCAACACTGAAGGATTCCTTTGAGGTAAACACATCTGCACTGAAGGATTAATTAAACTGACCAGAGGATTCATTTTCCAATTATTTCACAGAATCTAAAAAAATCTGTGGTTCCACAGCCTAAAACCATGAAACGTTTCAGCCATTTCAAACGATGCATCAGCCATTGAAGATTGATGCCATTTACAATTGCTATATTTTAATGAGAGGAAGGAAACAATATCTGGTAATGACTTAAGTATCATTGTCCATCCAGAATCCTCGCATGGAAATACTAACATGAATCTTGCTGCAGTTACATTACACGAGTCTTCAACTTTCAACTGTGACCCCTTGTTGCTGTGTCTCATCTCTGGAACATCCTGTCTCTGTCCCTATCCCTCCTGTCCTCCAGTGTTGTCAGTTGGATTTCCCTTGACCTCTCCTCGTAGAACATGCCCTTAACTCTGAAAGTAGTCTCCTTGCATACCATTGCACTTTCTCAAATTTTCCCTGACGTGCTTTGCCAGGTGTGGATTCCAAACTAGTGTTGCATACTCCAATATGGACCAGACGTACACGGTGTACAGAGTCCTGAACGATTCCTTACCGAGATGTCGGAATGCTATTCTTAGGTTTGGTAGGCGTCCTATGGTACAGCAGTGATTTGGTTGATGTGTGCCTCAGGAGATTTACTCGGTATTATACTCACCCCAAGATCCTTTTACTTGACTGAGGTTTGTAGTCTTTAGCCCCCTAGACTGTACTCAGTCTGTGGTCTCCTTTGCCCTATCCAGATCATGACTTTGCACTTTGTGTGGGTGAACTCGAGGAGCAGCCAGTTGCTGGATCAGGCCTGCAGCCTGTCCAGATCCCTTTGTAGTCCTGCCTTTTCTTCCTCCGATTGAATTCTTATCAACTTCACATCATCTGCAAACAGGGACACTTCTGAGTCTATTCCTTCCGTCAAGTCGTTCACAAATACCGGAAACAGTACCGGTCCCAGGACTGACCCCTGTGGAACCCCGCTCGTCACAGGTGCCCACTCTGACACCTCTCCGCGTACCATTACTCGCTGTTGTCTTCCTGACAGGTATTCCCTGATCAATTGTAGTGTGTGTGTGTGTGTGTGTATACTCACCTAATTGTACTCACCTAATTGTTGTTGCAGGGGTCGAGACTCAGCTCCTGGCCCCGCCTCTTCTCTGTCCGCTACTGGGTCTCTGCTCTCCCTGCTCCATGAACTTTATCATACCTTGTCTTAAAACTATGTATGGTTCCGCCTCCACTATATCGTTCGCTAGACTATTCCACTTCCTGACTACTCTATGGCTGAAGAAATGCTTCCTAACTGAGTCTTCAGCTTCCAGTTGTGCCCCCTTGTTTCTGTGTTCCCTCTGGAACATTCTGTCACTATCTACCTTGTCGATTCCCCGCAGTATTTTGTATGTCGTTATCATGTCTCCTCTCACCCTTCTGTCCTCCAGTGTTGTTAGTCTTATTTCCCTCAATCTTTCTTCATAGGACAGTCCCCGAGTTGTGGAACTAACCTTGTCGCAAAAATTTGCACTTTCTCTAATTTCTTGACGTGCTTGACCAGGTGTGGGTTACAGACTGGTGCTGCATACTCTAGTATGGGCCTGACGTACACGGTGTACAGTGTCTTGAACGATTCCTTGTTGAGGTAACGGAACGCTAATCTTAGGTTTGCCAGACGCCCATATGCTGCCGCAGTTATCTGGTTGATGTGTGTTTCCGGAGACGTGCTTGGTGTTATACTCACCCCAAGGTCTTTCTCCTTTGACGAGGTTTGTAGCCTTTGTCCACCTAGCCTGTACTCTGTCTGTGGTCTTCTTTGCTCTTCTCCGATCTTCATGACTTTGCATTTGGTGGGATTAAATTCGAGAAGCCAGTTGCTAGACCAGATGACAAGCTTGTCCATTTCTCTTTGAAGTCCTGCTTGGTCCTCATCCGATGTGATTCTCCTCATTAATTTCACATCATCTGCGAACAGAGACACTTCTGAGTCTATCCTGTACGTCATGTCATTCACCTATACCAAGAATAGCACTGGTCCTAGGACTGACCCCTGCGGTACCCCGCTCGTCACAGGCGCTCACTGTGATACCTCATGACGCACCATGATCCGTTGTTGCCTCCCTGTGAGGTATTCCCTGATCCATTCCAGTGCCCTTCCTGTTATACACGCTTGGTCTTCCACCTTCTTTACTAATCTCATATGAGGAACTGTGTCGAAGGCCTTCCTGCAGTCCAGAAAAATGCAATCAACCCACCCTTCTCTTTCTTGCCTTACCTCTGTTACTTTATCATAGAACTCCAGGAGGCTTGTTACACAGGATTTGCCTTCCCTGAATCCGTGCTGTCTGGCGTTATCTTGTTCAGCTCCAGATGCTCCACCATTCTTTTCATGATGATTTTCTCCAAGACTTTGCACACTATACACGTAAGTGATACCGGTCTATAGTTTAGTGCCTCCTTTTTTAAAGATGGGGACTACGTTGGCCTTTTTCCATACCTCAGGTAGCTGCCCAGTTTCAAGGGATGTGTTGAATATTATGGTAAGTGGCACACTCAGTACCTCAGCTCCTTCCCGAAGGACCCACGGGGAGATATTGTCCGGACCCATCGCCTTTGAGGTATCAAGGTCACTTAGTAACTGCTTCACCTCCTCCTCAGTTGTGTGTATGCCCTCCAGCACTTGATACATCCTTTGTTGGTGACACACCCCATCCTGTCTACCCAGCTGCCTTCCTGCCTCCACTGTGAATGCTTCTTTAAACCTCGAGTTGAGCTCCTCACATACCTCTTGATCGTTACTTGTGAGTTCCCCATCCTCTCTCCTCAGCCTTATCACCTGGTCCTTGACTGTTGTCTTCCTTCTGATGTGAATGTACATCAGTTTCGGGTCAGACTTGACTTTCGATGCTATGTCATTTTCGTACTGTTTCTGGGCCTCCCTCCCTACCTGTGCATACTCGTTTCTAGCTCTTCGACTAATCTCTTTGTTTACTTGGGTTCTGTGCCTTCTGTACCTTTTCCATTCTCTGACACTCTGAGTCTTTGCCTCCCTGTGTGTGTACTCACCTATTTGTGGTTGCAGGGGTCGAGTCATAGCTCCTGGCCCCGCCTCTTCACTGATTGCTACTAGGTCCTCTCTCTCCCTGCTCCATGAGCTTTATCAAACCTCGTCTTAAAACTATGTATGGTTCCTGCCTCCACTACGTCGCTTTCTAGGCTATTCCCCTTCCTGACAACTCTATGACTGAAGAAATACTTCTTAACATCCCTTTGACTCATATGAGTTTTCAACTTCCAATTGTGACCCCTTGTTTCTGTGTCCCCTCTCTGGAACATCTTGGCTCTGTCCACCTTATCTATTAAATAACAAAAAAGGCACAATACCGTGACTGGAACAATACACACACAACCCGCACATATAAAAGGGAGGAGCTTACGACGACGTTTCGGCCCGACTTGGACCATTTACAAAGTCAGTGTGACTTTGTAAATGGTCCAAGTCGGGCCGAAACGTCGTCGTCACCTTATCTATTCCTCGCAGTATTTTATATGTCGTTATCATGTCTCCCCTAACCCTCCTGTCTTCTAGTGTCGTCAGGCCGTGTGTGTGTGTGTATGTGTGTGTACTCACCTAATTGTACTCACCTAATTGTGGTTGCAGGGGTCGAGACTCAGCTCCTGGCCCTGCCTCTTCGCTGTCTGCTACTGGGTCTCTGCTCTCCCTGCTCCATGAGCTTTATCATACCTTGTCTTAAAACTGTGTATGGTTCCTGCCTCCACTATATCATTCTCTAGTCCATTCCACTTCCTGACTACTCTGTGGCTGAAGAAATGTTTCCTGACATCCCTTTGACTCATCTGAGTCTTCAGCTTCCAGTTGTGTCCCCTTGTTTCTGTGTTCCCTCTCTGAAACAACCTGTCACTATCTACCTTGTCAATTCCCCGTGTGTGTGTGTGTGTACTCACCTAGTTGTACTCACCTAGTTGTGGTTGCAGGGGTCGAGTCAAAGCTCCTGGCCCCGCCTCTTCACTGGCCGCTACTGGGTCACTCTCCCTGCGCCATGAGCTTTATCATACCTCTGCTTAAAGCTATGTATAGAGCCTGCCTCCACTACATCGCTTCCTAAACTATTCCACTTCCCGACAACTCTGTGACTGAAGAAATACTTCCTAACATCTCTGTGATTCATCTGAGTCTTCAACTTCCATCTGTGTCCCCTTGTTGTTGTGTCCCATCTCTGGAACATTCTGTCTCTGTCCACTTTGTCAATTCCTCTCAGTATCTTATATGTTGTTATCATGTCTCCCCTATCTCTCCTGTCCTCCAGTGTCGTCAGGTCGATTTCCCTTAACCTCCCCTCGTAGGACATACCCCTTAGCTCCGGGACTAGTCTTGTTGCAAACCTTTGCACTTTCTCGAGCTTCTTCACATGCTTGGCTAGGTGTGGGTTCCAAACTGGTGCTGCATACTCCAATATGGGCCTAACGTACACAGTGTACAGGGTCCTGAACGATTCTTTATTAAGATGTCGGAATGCTGTTCTTAGGTTTGCTAGGCGCCCATATGCTGCAGCAGTTATTTGGTTGATGTGCGCCTCAGGAGATGTGTCTGGTGTTATACTCACCCCAAGATCTTTTCCTTGATTGAGGTTTGCAGTCTCTGGCCCCTAGGCTGTACTCCGTCTGCGGTCTTCTTTGCCCTTCCCCAATCTTCATGACTTTGCACTTGGTGGGGTTGAACTCCAGGAGCCAGTTGCTGGACCAGGCTTGCAGGCTGTCCAGATCCCTTTGTAGTTCTGCCTGGTCCTCGTCCGATTGAATTCTTCTCATCAACTTCACATCATCTGCAAACAGGGACACTTCGGAGTCTATTCCTTCCGTCATGTCGTTCACAAATACCAGAAACAGCACTGGTCCCAGGACTGACCCCTGTGGAACCCCGCTCGTCACCGGCGCCCACTCTGACACCTCACCACGTACCATGACTCGCTGCTGTCTCCCTGACAGGTATTCCCTGATCCAATGTAGTGCCTTCCTGTTACCCCTGCCTGGTCCTCCAGCTTCTGCACTAATCTCTTGTGTGGAACTGTGTCAAACGCCTTCTTACAATCCAAGAATATGCAATCTACCCACCCCTCTCTCTCTTGCCTTATCGCTGTCACCCTGTCGTAGAACTCCAGTAGGTTTGTGACACAGGATTTCCCGTGTGTGTGCGTGTGTGTGCGTGTATATTTGTCTGCGTGTTTTACACTATGTGGTGTCTATAATGTGTGCAGACCTAGGCCACCATAACGTCTTATGTCATCTTACCCTTCGTACATATCGGGTTATCACTTCCATCAAAGTACGTGTAGCCCGAGGCGCAGGAACAACCGTAGGGTTTGGGAAGACAGATGACCAGGCCACGACAGTCTCCATCCTTGGTGACAGGAAATTCCAGCGTCATTCTGTCACATCCCAACTGACATTGTGCTCCAAATTTTCCAGGTAGACAGGCTGTGAAAGGAGGCAAGTAGGAGATGTACTGGCTGTGCTGAAGCATCTTCACACTGACTATTTTAAAACTGCTATGTCTTCCCAATGTTACATAATTCATTTCTACATAATGAGTTTGATATTCTGACTTGTGGATGTTTGTGCCAGTATTTCTCCCCCACGTCAACTAACCTACCACATGATGAAAAGAATACTCAGTACATGAAACATTGTACTGTATTGCACATTAGTTTCTTTACTCCGAAGGGTACATTATTAATATTATCATTTTCACTACCAGACTTAATGTGAAGCGTCATTCCTGTGTTGGTGATTCATTGTGTGATGTTGTAAAGAAGTGATCAAGTGTCTTACCCACTAAGTGCCAGAAAGACTCGCAACATAGTGCAGACAGCATGACTGGAAGTGCTACATGACAAAGTATGCTGAGGAAAGAACTTACCATACTGACAAGTGTCACCTGTGAAGCCAGGAGGACAGACACAAGTGCCAGTCTGGGGATGGCACTGTCCTCCATGTAGACACTCGGGACAGTGCTCATTACAGGCGACACCATACTTATCCTTCTCACATTCTGCAACACACACTTATATTAAAAAAGGAATAAAAATAAAATTAATTATAAAGTGACTATTTATAAGATGGAAGAGAGAAAAGGAAAAGGAGCTAGACAACACAGACTTGAACGGATGGATTTTAAAATTAGTTTGAAAATAGACAACTTTTGTTCCAAGTAGGGAAATTAGATCTAACAAAAATGATCCCAAATGGATAAACAATAGATTAAAACATCTCATTGGTCAAAAGAGAGGCACCTACAGGCGTATCAAAAGAGGGGATGGGCAGTTAAGAAATCAATATATTCAATTAAAGAGAAATACAAAAAGGAACAAGAAAAGCAAAAAGGAATTACGAGGCTAAAGTCTCAAGGGATTCGAAGACTAAATCAAAAGGGTTCTTTCAGGTATACATAAATAAGATTAGGGACAAGATAGGCCCACTTAAGAGTAACTCAGGCCAGATCACTGACAGTGATAAGGAAATGCTTGAACTTTTCAATACTTACTTCCTCT
This sequence comes from Cherax destructor, assembly GCA_009830355.1. Lineage (NCBI taxonomy): Eukaryota > Metazoa > Arthropoda > Malacostraca > Decapoda > Parastacidae > Cherax > Cherax destructor. The sequence continues at coordinate 12,799 of WNWK01006871.1, forward strand.
CAGTTTTTACTTAGGAAGATACTAGCGAAATTCCAGAAATAATAAATTTTGTAGAACAGGAAGATAATAAACTATGCTCGATTGGGGTAACTAGTGACATGGTCCTCAGACATAATAGAAAAATTAAAACCTAACAAATCCCCAGGCCCTGATGAACTGTTTGCAAGGGTTTTAAAGGAATGTAAAGAGGAACTTAGTAAACCTTTGGCATATCTTTTCAATATATCACTACAATCTGGCATAGTGCCAGACACGTGGAAAATGACAAATGTAATACCTATTTACAAGGCAGGTGACATGTCCTTAGTTTCGAACTATAGACCAATAAGCCTTACCTCCATAGTTGGTAAATTCATGTAATCAATAATTGCCGAGGCAATTCGTAGCCATCCTGAAAGGCATAAATTGATTAATGAATCTCAACACGGTTTTACTAAGGGGCGTTCCTGTCTTACGAATTTACTAACTTTCTTGACTAAGGTGTTTGAGGGGGCAGATCATGGTATTGAATATGATAGTGTGTATATGTACTTCAGTAAGGCTTTTGAGGAAACTTAAGGTACACGGAATAGGCATGGTTGATAAATAGGCAGCAGAGAGTTTGCATAAATAAGGGAAAAATCAGAATGGGGGCACGTCACAAGCGGTGTCCCACAGGGGTCAGTGTTGGGCCCCTTGTTGTTCACAATTTACTTAAACGACATAGATGAGGGAATAAATAGCGACAAAAGCAAATTTCTGAAGACACCAAAACAGACCGTCCAATTCATTCTAATGAGGGCATTAGAGCACTCCAGGATGATTTGAATAGACTGATGCAGTGGTCGGAGAAGTGCCAGAGGCAGTTTAATATAGACAAATGCAAAGTTCTAAATATTGTGCAGGAAAATAACTATGCCACAAATAAACTGAATAATGTAGATCTTAATACTTGTGATTGGGAGAAGGATTTAGGAGTTCTAGTTAGCAGTAATCTGAAACCAAGACAACAGTGCATAAGTGTTCACAATAAAGCTAACAGAATCCTTGGCTTCATATCAAGAAGTATAAATAATAGAAGTCCTCAGGTTGTTCTTCAACTCAATATATCTTTGGTTAGGCCTCATTTAGATTATGCTGCACAGTTCTGGTCACCGTATTACAGAATGGATATAAAAATGCACTGGAAAACGTACAAAGGAGGATGACAAAGTTGATCCCTTGTATCAGAAATCTTCCCTATGAGGATAGACTGAGGGCCCTGAATCTGCACTCTCTAGAAAGGCGTAGAATTAGGGGGGATATGATTGAGGTGTACAAATGGAAAACAGGAATAAATAAAGGGGATGTAAATAGCGTGCTGAAAATATCCAGCCAAGACAGGACTCGCAGCAATGGTTTCAAGTTGGAAAAGTTCAGATTCAGGAAGGATATAGGAAAGCACTGGTTTGGTAATAGAGTTGTGGATGAGTGGAACAAATTTCCGAGTATCGTCATAGAAGCTAGGACTTTGTGTAGTTTTAAAAATAGGTTAGATAAATACATGAGTGGGTGTGGGTGGGTGTGAGTTGGACCTGACTAGCTTGTGCTACTAGTGAATGTGACTGACCTGACTAGGTTATGGCATTGGCTTAAGCCGGTGTGAGAATTGGACTTGCCTCGCATGGGCCAGTAGGCCTGCTGCAGTGTTCCTTCATTTTATGTTCTTATGTGTGGTCCCCCAAAATATGGTAGTGCGTAACGGTACACTGATAAACAGATCCAAGAATCATTACATTCATATACTTTACAATAACTTAAGTAACTGTTAATATGTACAAGTTTCATAAAGTGCTTTTGTCTGCGAGGCACATGAGCTTGCACAAGTGTCATATATGTCAAGTGTCACATGAGCTTGCACAAGTGTCATATATGTCAAGTGTCACATGATCTTGCACAAGTGTCATATATGTCAAGTGTCAAATGAGCTTGCACTAGTGTCATATATGTCAAGTGTCACATGAGCTTGTACAAGTGTCATATATGTCAAGTGTCAAATGAGCTTGCACTAGTGTCATATATGTCAAGTATCACATGAGCTTATACAAGTGTCATATATGTCAAGTGTCACATGAGCTTGCACAGGTGTCATATATGTCAAGCGTCACATGAGCTTGTACAAGTGTCAACATGAGCTTGATAATACATCGAGGTTACTTCCCAAAAAGTACATGAGTCTGGCAATATTACTGTGCACAAGGCTAATGATATGGTAGTGTACATATGTAACTGCTGACATGGCACCTTTGTAGTACTTCACACTGTCATTGAGCTTACTATACATGACAAGGTACCTTTATAGTGGTTCACACTGTCACTGTCACAACATAAGCACGGAAGGTACAACATAAGCACGGGAGGTAAAACATAAGCACGGGAGGTACAACATAAGCATGGAAGGTACAACATAAGCACGGAAGGTACAACATAAGCACGGGAGGTACAACATAAGCACGGAAGGTACAACATAAACACGGAAGGTACAACATAAGCACGGAAGATACAACATAAACACGGAAGGTACAACATAAGCACGGGAGGTACAACATAAGCACGGGAGGTAAAACAAAAGCACGGGAGGTACAACATAAGCACGGGAGGTACAACATAAACACGGAAGGTACAACATAAGCACGGGAGGTACAATATAAGCACGGAAGGTACAACATAAGCACGGGAGGAACAACATAAGAACAGGAGGTACAACACTAGCACTAGAGGTACAACATAAGACTGGAAGGTACAACATAAGCACAAGAGGTACAACATAAGCACGGGAGGTACAACATAAGCACGGGAGGTACAACATAAGTACGGGAGGTACAACATAAACACGGGAGGTACAACATAAACACGGAAGGTAAAACATAAGCACGGGAGGTACAACATAAGCACGGGAGGTACAACATAAGCACGGGAGGTACAACATAAACACGGGAGGTACAACATAAACACGGAAGGTACAACATAAACACGGGAGGTACAACATATACACGGGAGGTACAACATAAGCACGGAAGGTACAACATAAGCAGGGAAGGTACAACATAAACACGGAAGGTACAACATAAACACGGAAGGTACAACATAAACACGGAAGGTACAACATAAACACGGGAGGTACAACATAAACACGGAAGGTACAACATAAGCACGGGAGGTACAACATAAGCACGGGAGGTACAACATAAGCACGGAAAGTACAACATAAGCACGGGAGGTAAAACATAAACACAGTAAGTATAACATAAGCACGGAAAGCACAACATAATCACGGAAGGTACAACATAAGCACGGGAGGTACAACATAAACACAGAAGGTACAACATAAACACGGGAGGTACAACATAAGCACGGGAGGTACAACATAAGCACGGAAAGTACAACATAATCACGGAAGGTACAACATAAGCACGGGAGGTACAACATAAACACGGAAGGTACAACATAAACACGGGAGGTACAACATAAGCACGGGAGGTACAACATAAGCACGGAAAATACAACATAAGCACGGAAGGTACAACATAAGCACGGGAGGTACAACATAAACACGGAATGTACAACATAAACACGGGAGGTACAACATAAGCACGGGAGGTACAACATAAACACGGAAGGTACAACATAAGCACGGGAGGTACAACATAAGCACGGGAGGTACAACATAAGCACGGGTGGTACAACATAAGCACGGGAGGTACAACACTAGCACTAGAGGTACAACATAAGCACGGAAGGTACAACATAAGCACGGAGGGTACAACATAAGCACGGGAGGTACAACATAAGCACGGAGGTACAACATAAGCACGGGAGGTACAACATAAACACGGGAGGTACAATATAAACACGGAAGGTACAACATAAACACTGGAGGTACAACATAAACACGGGAGGTACAACATAAACACGGAAGGTACAACATAAGCACGGGAGGTACAACATAAGCACGGGAGGTACAACATAAGCACGGGAGGCACAACATAAACACGGAAGGTACAACATAAACACGGAAGGTACAACATAAGCACGGAGGTACAACATAAGCATGGAAGGTGCAACATAAACACCGAAGGTACAACATAAACACGGGAGGTACAACATAAGCAGGGAAGGTACAACATAAACAGGGATGCGACAACATAAGCACGGAGGTACAACATAAGCACGGAAAGTACAACATAAGCACGGAAGGTACAACATAACACGGAGTACAACAAACACGGAAGGTACAACATAAACACAGGAGGACCTACTAACATAAACACGGAGGTACAACATAACACGGAAGGTACAACAAAGCACGGTGGTAAACATAAGCAGGGAGGTACAACATAAGCACAGGAGGTCAACACTAACTAGAGTAACATAAGCACGGAAGATGAAACATAACACGGAGGTACAACATAAACACGGAGGACATAACACGGAGTAAACATAAACACGGAGGTACAACATAAGCAGAGGTACAACATAAACACGGAGGTACAACATAAGCACGGAGGACAACATAAGACATGGAGGTACAACATAACACGAGGTACAACATACACGGAGGTACACTAGCACTAGAGATACAACATAACACGGAAGGTACAACATAAGCACGGAGGTACAACATATACACGGAGGTACAACATAAGCACTGGAGGCTAAACATAACATAACGGAGGTACAACATAAACACACAACACAGGATAAACAACATACACTGAGGAGGTACAACATAAGCACGGAGGTACAACATAAACACGGAAGGTACAACATAAACACGGTGGCTAAATACAACATAAGCACGGAGGTCACAACACAGGCCAATAACTAGAGCTACACAAAACATAAGCACGGAAGGTACAACATAAGCACGGAGGGTACAACATAAGCACGGGAGGTACAACATAAGCACGGGAGGTACAACATAAACACGGGAGGTACAAGATAAACACGGAAGGTACAACATAAACACTGGAGGTACAACATAAACACGGGAGGTACAACATAAGCACGGGAGGTACAACATAAACACGGGAGGTACAAGATAAACACGGAAGGTACAACATAAACACTGGAGGTACAACATAAACACGGAGGTACAACATAAACACGGAAGGTACAACATAAGCACGGGAGGTACAACATAAGCACGGGAGGTAAAACATAACACACGGAAGGTACAACATAAGCACGGGAGGTACAACATAAGCATGGAAGGTGCAACATAAACACGGAAGGTACAACATAAACACGGGAGGTACAACATAAGCATGGAAGGTGCAACATAAACACCAAAGGTACAACATAAACACGGGAGGTACAACATAAGCAGGGAAGGTACAACATAAACACGGGAGGTACAACATAAGCACGGGAGGTACAACATAAGCACGGAAAGTACAACATAAGCACGGAAGGTACAACATAAGCACGGGAGGTACAACATAAACACGGAAGGTACAACATAAACACGGGAGGTACAACATAAGCACGGGAGGTACAACATAAGCACGGAAGGTACAACATAAGCACCGGAGGTACAACATAAGCACGGGAGGTACAACATAAGCATGGAAAGTGCAACATAAACACGGAAGGTACAACATAAACACGGGAGGTACAACATAAGCAGGGAAGGTACAACATAAACACGGAAGGTACAACATAAACACGGGAGGTACAACATAAACATGGAAGGTACAACATAAACACGGAAGGTACATAATAAACACGGGAGGTACAACATAAGCATTGGAGGTACAACATAAACACAGGAGGTACAACATAAACACGGGAGGTACAACATAAATATGGAAGGTACAACATAAACACGGGAGGTACAACATAAGCATTGGAGGTACAACATAAACACGGAAGGTACAACATAAAAACGGGAGGTACAACATAAATATGGAAGGTACAACATAAAAACGGGAGGTACAACATAAGCATTGGAGGTACAACATAAGCACGGAAGGTACAACATAAGCACGGGAGGTACAACATAACCACTGGAGTTGCAACATAAGCACTGGAGGTACAACATAAACACTGGAGGTACAACATAAACACGGGAGGTACAACATAAGCACTGGAGTTACAACATAAGCACTGGAGGTACAACATAAACACTGGAGGTACAACATAAACACTGGAGGTACAACATAAACACTGGAGGTACAACATAAGCACTGGAGGTACAACATAAACACTGGAGGTACAACATAAACACTGGAGGTACAACATAAACACTGGAGGTACAACATAAGCACTGGAGGTACAACATAAACACTGGAGGTACAACATAAGCACTGGAGGTACAACACAAACACGGGAGGTACAACATAAACACTGGAGGTACAACATAAGCACTGGAGGTACAACATAAACACTGGAGGTACAACATAAGCACTGGAGGTACAACATAAACACTGGAGGTACAACATAAGCACTGGAGGTACAACATAAACACATTGTGTTCAGCATAAGCCCAAAAAGGTACAGATTGATAAGTAAGACACATATGCAACAGTTAGGTATCTTCATTCAGACACGTATCGCCTATACAGTAGGCTTCTTCAGTCGTGTACAGAGGCGGCAACAGAAGCAACAGAGATGTAAAGACAATGTAATCAGTCCATCAATACGTCTTCGAGGGTCTTTAAATCTGTACTGCTTCTGCTGCCGCCTCTGTACACGACTGAAGAAGCCTACTGTGTAGGCGATACGTGTCGGAATAAAGACACCTAACTGCTGCACATGTATCTTAAGAACATGTCGGTGTTGTATTCCATTATCATATTCACTAAAGGTGCAGCATTAATACGGGGTTTCAACGTAAACACTGGGATGCTATACAATCACACGGGGTTTCAACATAAACACTGGGATGCTATACAATCACACGGGGTCTCAACATAAACACTGGGGTGCTATACAATCACACGGGGGTGCAAGATATGCACTGGGAAATAACGTTAGCACATGGGTATTACAAACCTGAAAGCCCAGGTGGGTACAATATGTACATAAGGGTTCAACATAAGCACAGTGATGTCAAAAGCACAGGGGTGTGAGGAGGAAAAATTCACTAAATAAGAGTGGAAGTATGAACGAGTGGTGGAGGCAGAATGAACGAGTGGTGGAGGCAGAATGAACGAGTGGTGGAGGCAGAATGAACGATTGGTGGAGGTAGAATGAACGAGTGGTGGAGGCAGAATGAACGAGTGGTGGAGGCAGAATGAACGAGTGGTGGAGGCAGAATGAACGAGTGGTGGAGGCAGAATGAACGAGTGGTGGAGGCAGAATGAACGAGTGGTGGAGGCAGAATGAACGAGTGGTGGAGGCAGTATGAACGAGTGGTGGAGGCAGTATGAATGGTAGTATGACTGTTCTGAAAGGGGTGTGTGGGTCGTTACCTTCACCCCCTCCCGTTTTCTCCACCAGGTGGGAGTATTTTTTTTTATTAGAAAAACATTACAATACTGATATACAATATAATAAACACAATTCTTTTCAAGAACAAGATAATTGCTCAAGACACACACTGGAAATTAACTTATCTACCCAAAACAATGAGTAACTGATACAACCTTCCATGAAACCTACCTATGAAACCACAACCGCCCGCACAAAAATAACACAATACATGTACCGAATGAGTTAAAGTAGGTCCACACGTATGTCCAAGTACCAGTTATACTTCAAACTACAAGAACAGACATTACAATGGTACTGAAACACAGCTGCCGAGTCCCTGTCTGGACTCGGACAGAAGTAACCCTCACAACAATAATATATATTAAAACTCCTAACCGCCACGTTAAAACTATCAGTCACGCACACAGACATACAAAATACTGCGGGGAATCGACAAGGTAGACAGTGACAGGATGTTCCAGAGAGGGAACACAGAAACAAGGGGACACAACTGGAAGCTGAAGACTCAGATGAGTCAAAGGGATGTTAGGAAGCACTTCTTCAGCCATAGAGTAGTTAGGAAGTGGAATAGTCTAGCGAACGATATAGTGGAGGCGGGAACCATACATAGTTTTAAGACAAGGTATGATAAAGCTCATGGAGCAGGGAGAGCAGAGACCCAGTAGCGGACAGCGAAGAGGCGGGGCCAGGAGCTGAGTCTCGACCCCTGCAACCACAATTAGGTGAGTACAATTAGGTGAGTACAGACACACCATTTCACAGATTATTTTGTAGAGCTGTACAACTTTTCACACTAATGACACTTTAGACAACACATACACGGGACATAAAGAACACAGAGTACAATATACCTGCACAAATATAGTAACCCACCATACAAGCTCTGTAGAGACGGCAATCGACTTAGTAGCCGGACAATTGTATTATATCATCCAATACCCTTCCCCTAATCACAACCACTCACTATTTTCTCACAAAACGAACACACAAATTACACACGATAGGCCAGTCCTTTTACGTCTTGACATCGTACAAATGCCATAAATCTGCCACACGGAAGTTACGGTACGTATACGGGAAACTGCTCTCCCAACGATTCCCAAACAACAGACGATTCCTACACTTCGTGCGAAACATAACCGCGATAATACCGAGAACTCGCTCAATTGATCCCACTGTCCTGAGTACCCATGACATATGAATAAAATCCGAAACTAACACTCCCAGGGCCCGTGCGACCTCATCCGGCAAACACGTCTAGACTAAGGACACGTAAAGTCGACTGCAGTTCCAGTATCGTTTTCAACACTAGATGATCTACATTATCGAATGCGGCCTTCCAGTCTATAGCCTCCCCCCTTCCCCAGTCCACTTTGCATATAATTTATAATCAGTATGTAACAGAGTAATCGCCCTGTAATCATGGATATCAGTACTTTCGGTTTTCTTTGGGAAAAGAACTATGTACTATTAATTCCCGTTGAAACCTGTTTAATCTACCCTTATTTTTCATGCTATTCAATAACCGAATTAAAAACTTACGAAGCTCGCCCCAGAATTCCAAATAAAATTCACATGGTAATCCATCCGACCCCGGCGATTTTCCTGTTTTCATATCGTGAAGGGTAGATCGTATCTCATCAGCTCCAATAGGCCCAATAGCACACAGTTGTTCATTCGTCGTTAACCGGCAAGATATCCATGAACGAACAACGTCCATAGCAACCGAACGTTCTGGACAACCACTAAACTTATTACGGTACACAATATCAGCGTAAAGACTCATACAATCGTAACTGTCGGGAAGGACTCAACTCCATCTCGTTCCGTAAAACTCATGATATTTTAAGCCCGGCGGCATAGATGTTGTTCACGTAAGACATATGCCGATGGCTGATCACCTCAAAGTACTTCATTAATACCAGCCGCAATGCGCGCCCCGTGGAACAACTGATTTTGCAGATCCGATATTTCCTCTTTCAGTCCGGCAATAGTATCCACTTGATATTATGCACGTGGCTCGTAACTTGCATACAATTGTTGTCGTAAATAGTGCAACTTCCCATAACGTAACTGTCTCGCTTCTTTACTCACCGCCCGAAAAAAAAATTTAATACCAGGTTTACCTCTTGAGTCCCACCACTCTAGAAAATCTACAACGCCTACCCCTTCGTTCCATAGATGAGACCACATCCGATCAAATAATACATGAACATATTCCTCTTTTAAAATACATACTAACATTTAATTTCCAAATCCGAGGTGCTATTTGCGGTAACCCAGTCCAAGATAGATGGAGACGTACCAATACCGCACGATGATCGATAAAATGTTCATCACAAGTCCGGCACTCCGTATATCAATTGCACGGGCAACATAAATCCTATTGATTCGCGCCGCATAGCCCTGTCTTACAAAAGTGAAATTCACCCCACCAACTACATCACCTCCCACATCGTGGAAACCAACTCCCTGCAAAATATCACCCAAAAGCTGGGAATAAAAGCCACTACCCTGGGTTCTACATTCCGTCGTCGCGTCACACAATTCCAGTCACCACCCACAACAGCCACCACGGGTAGTGACCGGAAATGATACACAAGAGTATCCTGAAAAAAACTAGTTTTTCGTACTCGCTTCACTCGCCGCAGGCCCATACACACTAATAAATCCCACGCTTGTCGTTCCCCACCACCCGTCAACACGCACCAACCTACAATCAGACACAACTTCCCAATGGCGTAACCAAAAAAGACTGCCTCTCGAATTAATACTGCCACTCCTCCTTTTAATCGCAGACTATTCACACCATAAACATCATACCCTCGTATCCTCAATTCGCTCACATCCCGATAATAGTGTTCTTGAATAAACACGACATCAGGACTATAGCGACTTAAACCCTGTTCAAAGGCATCCTTCCGATGAGTTGCCTGCAACCCATTAACATTTATGGTTAAACACTGGAAGATTGCTGGCGTATATCACACGTAGTCACTCGCAACACATTTATACTCTGGTCTACAATAATATCACCGCCAAGAACAGCATCAGGCGAGAAACTCTCCACATGTTCAAACTCTACACTGCCATGAGCCGCAATCGCGGCCCACAACATTTTCCCAGGACATTGACCTGGAGTAAGTTCATCACTGCTTGAGTTCCCTGCCGCCTGCTTCCGGGAAATCCCGTCGACTACAGCGTGGGCAGGCGAGGTCTCATGCCCGTGCACTTCCACACTAGTAACTATCACAGTGGGTCCGTTGGGAGTTACAATCGTTGACGGGGGGGGGGGGCTTGCAACATCATCGGACGCAACTGGGGTGGATGGTGGCACTGGACACTCCTCTACTTCACTATCTAGCTCCGGAAAGGATACCAAGAGGCCTAGCTCAACGTCACCTCTCAAGACAGTAGTATTTGACGACACCACCGCATCGACATCATCAACCATCCTTGGTGTACAGGGCAATGTCACACATGGTAAGACAGGTGTAATATCAGACACTTCGCAGGAGGGCATTGGAGACGTTGTCACCGTACAGGCACTCTCAACAACGACGGCCTCTGGAACACGCGTAGGAGCACCACATGCCACACTTATGTCACTCTGTTGGCGAGTACACCGACGATCACATTGATATGCCATATGCCCATACACATCACATAAACGACACGTCTTCCTTTGCCCTGGGTAATACACATACACTTGTGTATGAAATACTTCAAGGAGCACAAAAGATGGAATGGGCATTTTGATGGACATTTTCACCGAAAAGGACCCATCCGGTTTACCTTCAAAAGATCCAGTGCCCCCATACACCAGCGTAAGTCTGGTATATTGTTCCAAATTTGTCGAAAGCCTTATGGATCGTATACCCGTCAACTTCAAAAGGAACATTTCGAAGTTTTATCCACGTGTAAGTACGAGATACAGCTCGTAGACACACTGCTACATTGGGAGTCACTTGACACTGTTGATCTTGGTACCATTGAACGATCTCTTCATACACTGTAGAAGACGTGAACTTAACAAACACCCGGGATGCACCGTTCACGAACACACCATAGATATCTTGGTTAGCAATCTTATATGTGTCTCGCAGAATTTGTAGGAGATCCAATAAAGATCCCTGTAGTAGTTCAACACAAACGGTATGAACCCGTCGCCGGCTACCCTCCATCTTATTGGGTAAAGACGGTTTTCGCCACCAGAGGGCTAGGTGCAGAGCAGACAAATGCACACTGCGACACCTTGGAGGCAACTCCTCAGGTGGGAGTTACCAAGGAATGTCACTTGGCTTCCTGCTCGCATCGAGTCTGTAAGTATAGAATTCCACCCTTGGTTATTTAAGATATACAGGAGTTCTTTCTACTCTTGTTTGGTAAATTTCGTGCTTTTAATTTTTAACTGGACTTGACGATGTTAATGTAATTTTCACTTCTCACCATTTCTTTCAAAGGCCTTCAGCCTGTCATATGAGTGTCTGCTTGTCCGGTTTGTAATTTTTTATTTTCCCAGTTTTGCTGGCGGATTGGGTCACCTGACACGAAGCGAGACGCGAAGAGCTGCCTGATCTAAGATCTGGAACGTGGTAAGAACTCGACCGTTGTGATGGTAGATACTGATTTAACGTCCTTAGTCAGAGAATCCTACTGTTCAACCTCTGCACACGTCAACAGTCTCTTCAAAGTCCTCACTTCACCAGGACTGAGCTACCATTTCTCAAACATTTTATGTTTGAGGAACTTTGCATTTTCCTTATACCTCTGTTGCCTATCTCCAGTTCACCACAGCCGGCAGCCAACTCCATTAATTAAGCTGCTAAGCTGTGTATCTTCATCGGCATTTGTACGTTCTGGAGCTGGACTTCACAACACTCACGACCACCTTGTGACCACACAGCGCTATAATGGCTTCCTGTCCCACACCAGCCATTCCTGTGAGCATTTCCATACCAACGGCACATTCAGAAGACCATAATTCTGTACATATTAGGCTTGTTTCATTTATTCATGTATTTAATTTTTCCATCATTTGTGTCAGTTAAGACACAAATAAATACAGGCATAAATACAGGCATACTACATAAATACAGGCATACTACATAACCACAAGGGTACAACATAAGCACAGTGGTGTAACATACACAAAATGAGCAAAATAATCAAAACAAGTAATATACGAGCAAAACGAATAAAACAAAACAAGAGGTACAGCATAAACACATAGGAACAATATAAGCATACTGGGAACAACAAACACTGATGGTATGACAGTGTAAGTACAACATAAGCACCTTCGTGGAACATATGCACAAGGAAACAACAAACATAGTCATGCAACATAGCAAAGGAGTGCAACACAAGCACTGTAGTTACAAATTATGCGCAGGAGTTAACTAAAGCTCATGAGGCATAACATAATGAAAATAAAATAAAACAAAGGTGCAGCATTAGCGCAGGGAAACAGTATAAGCAAATGGGGACATGTGCACAAGGTTCACAACATAAGCAAAGGGGTGATAATAAAAACAGTACAACATAGTGGGTACAACAAAAATGCTGGGGTACAACATAATACAGGAGGGTCAACATAACGACAGAGAAGCACATAGGGAATAATATAATCGCAGGCGTACAATATAAGCACAGTAATTATTATAATCAAATAAAGCGCTAAACCGACAAGGGTCATGTAGCGCTGCAGGACAGAAAACTGTGCCAGGGACACAGCTAGGTGGAGAGAAGATGAGAGGTGAAGGGAGAAAAGGTCTGGAAGGGATGCTAGGGTCTGTGTCAAAACACGTGAAGTAAAGCAGTTGCTGACAAAGTCAGTGATGGTAAGTCAAAAGCAGGACCGTCTGCAAGAAGGGAACATAAGGTAAGAGTGGTAGGGCGGCGACGTCGGTGCAGGTAAATCCTGCGAGCTCGCTGGTAAACCCGACAATCCACAAGAAAGTGGAGAACCGAAATAGGGTCCCGACAAACCTCAGAGGAATAGGGTGTCGCTCCATGATATACCCATGGGTAAGGCGAGTATGGCCGATGCAGAGACGGTACTCGTCGACCACCACTGTTGCCAATCGTCGCAAAGACGAGCAGAGATGACTAAAATAACCCTTGAATGGAATACCTCTATAGGAAACCGGAAGATAACGCACTGCTGACCACGCAGCCGCGTCCGCCTGTTCATTGCCCTGCACATCGTGTCCAGGGACCCAACAGAAAACGACGTCTTTGTCTTGGGTAGCCACACAGCGCAACCAGAGTTGGATATGGAGGACCAATGGATGAGGGGAATCAAATTGTTTAATGGCCTGTAAAGGACTGAGGGAATCCAAAATTATCACAAACGCCGAAGGAGACATACATGTAATACAGAGAAGTGCTGTGAGGATGGCATACAACTCGGCGGTAAAAACACTAGCAGTCTTAACAAATGACCTTGGACAACATCGTCATGGAACACTGTAAGTGATCAAGAAATAGAGCGACAGGCAGCCGAAGACCATCTGAGTTCATTACCTTTGTAACTTGCTCAGCCATCAAACTTTGAGGTCCAGTCCCTGGACCCATTATGTACCTCTGTAATCTTTTGACTACCGCCCACAGGATGGGTATGGGGTGCATAATAAAGATATCAAACAAGGCAGCCGAAGGTAGGAGAGCTTTAGCACACGGCAGTAGGGGAGAACAGACACGAACCGTCAGAACCTCCCAAGGGGGAAGGGAAAAGGCAGATGCTACATGAACATACAAGGGAGGTAACTGGAGAGAAGACCGGAGTGAAGGCGAAGAGAAAACGGACGGAGTAAGCATGGGCGTCGATCAAATAAAGGGCTTCTACTAACGTCTGAGACCAACCTATACGTAGAAGGAACACGAAGGTCATGAGAAAGGACAAAGTAACGAAGGCAATGAGCATCACGACGATCGGTTAAGGAAGGAACATTCGCCTCAGCATAGAGGTTTTCAACAGGGGATGAACGAAAGGCACCAAGGCATAAACGTAGACCTTGATGATGAAGGGGATCTAACTTAGAAACAGTTGCAGAAGCCGCAGAATAGACTTGGTCGCCATAATCCAGCTTTGACAAGACTAGGGCGGAATGCAAACGGAGGAATGTCCGGTGATTTACTCCCCATAAACGATGCGCAAGAATTTTAAGGAGGTTCAGCTGAGCATGGCAAGCAGCCTTCAAAGAGGAAATGTGAGGTTTCCATGTCAACCGGCGATCGAATAGAAGACCAAGAAACTTGACCGTATCACATTCTAGGATATGTGACAAGAGGACGTCTAGTGAAGGTAATAAAATGAGTTTTCTCACTAGAAAATTTAAATTCATGAGAATTGGCCCAATGGAAAACCCGGTCAATCGAATCCTGAAAGAGGCCGCTACCAGGTGACAGTCAGCGTCTGTGTAAGCTATAGCGAAGTCATCCACATAAAGTGACAACCAAATATATGATGGAAGAACGGAAGGTAGGTCATTTATAGCCAAGAGAAAAAGGGTAGTGCTAAGGAAACAACTTTGTGGGACTCCCTCAGCCTGAACAAACCCTGAGGAAAGCGAAGCACCATCACGGACATGAAAATGTCTTTCAGATAAGAAAACAGCAAGGAAGGTCGGCAGATTACCGTGTAGGCCTAAGGAGTGGGCCTGGGATAAGATGTTATACCTCCAAGTGGTGGTGTTATACCTCCAAGTGGTGGTGTCCAAGCAGTCATTTTTGATCTCGAGAAGGCATATGCCTTCTCGAGATCAAAAATGACTGCTAGGACGGAGTGTTTATTAGCAAAGGCATTTTGCACATACGTATCTAATTGGAGCAAGGTGTCCAAAGTAGAGCGGCCCTTGCAAGAGCCACATTGACGAGGAGAAAGACTATTGTGAGTCTCCAAATACCTTATCAGACGTCTAATCATCAATCGTTTCATCACCTTGCAGACTACACTGGTCAGAGCAATGGGACGATAGTGAGAGGTATCAAGCCTTGAAGTGCCTGGTTTGTGAGACGGTAGTACAAAGGCAGATTTTCATTGTTGAGGATGAACCCTTCTCGTGCAAACATGATTGAAAAGACGCAAAAGGATTGTAAGGGCTGTAGAATGCAAATGCTGTAGCATATGGATATGAATATCATCAGGCCCAGCTGCCAATCACTGGCAAGCGGAAAGCGTGGACTCTAGCTCTAAGAGAGTAAACTGTATGTTATATGGCTCCATCCCATTAGAAAAGAAATACAAGAGCGATTGTTTCCTGACAGACTTAGAATCGAGAAACGAGGGACAGAGGTGAAGCCCCTTGGGAAGCACGGACAAGATAGTCCCTAATTTCCATGGCAACTTCAAGAGGTTCCGCAACACTAAAACGGGAACCGGGTCCGGAGCACACTTGCCTCACAACTTCCGTACCATCTTCCAAACCGCACACATAAGGGAAGTCGAGGTAACAATAGAAACGTAGTCTTGTAGATAAATGGTTCAGAGAACCGACAAGTTGATAAATTAGACACATGGGCAACACTTGGGTATCTTTATTGAGGAAACGTTTCGCCACACAGTGGCTTCACGATTCTTAACGATTATCCTTTGTATGGACTGATGAAGCCACTGTGTGGCGAAACGTTTCATCAATAAAGATACCCAAGTGTTGCATATGTGTCTAATTTATCAACTTTTCTGTTCTCTGAACCATTCATCTACATTTCTGTCTGACACAGCAACATCTTGGGATCTTAATACAGGGAATTCTTCACTTGCCTAACCCTTGGGCACGACCTACTTCCACATTGGTCAAATGTGACACCACCTACGACTGCTGCACCTCTCCTGCCTACGGTATATAAGCTACTTCTTCGCACATATGCTGTATTCTTTTCAAGATTGATGGACTGACAACATCGACTCAAGGCTGAGGGACTGATTCCCTCAAACTCCTCCTGTTCTTCACGATTCTCCTTTGTATGGACTGGTGAAGCCACTGTGTGGCGAAACGTTTCCTCAATAAAGATACCCAAGTGTTACATATGTGTCTAATTTATGAAAAGTAGTCTTGCCAAAAGACGATCTGCAGTCCGATTACATCAAGAACGGCCCCACGCAGCACATTTCAAACGTACTGCACGGTCACAAGCAGGAGACCACCAAGGCACGCAGGTCTGAGTTAAATACAGTGATCTATAAGTGCCCAAAACCTCAGTGTAAAAAAGGGTGTCGTCATAGTAGGCGCTGCCAAAACACCAATAAAATATCCTTTTTGAATAACATGTCGGCCTGGTATGACAGCTGGGAAAATAAAATGGGTGAGTTGGATGGGCCTTGTGATGAAACAGGTAAAGACAATGCTATTCAATTTACTGAGGTACAAAATAGCGATATTGCTGGAGATGGAGCAAAAGAGGATGATGCCTCAGGGAATATTGTTGACACATCACCAGTAAAACCTGGTGGAAGCACTGATGTCCATACCAGGGCGGTAGGTAGTGGGAAAACAGAAAAAAATGCACCAGCAGCGAACGTAGCCACAAAAAATCCTATCAAACAAAATTCCAATCTATGCAAATTCTATACCTTGGGTATTTGCAGGCATAGTGTATCTGGTAAAATAGGTGGGTCATACACCTTTGACCATCCCAAAAAATGTCGCACCCACATGACAACAGGAGGGTGCAACTCTCTTTCCTGTAACTTATTTCACCCTGAAATCTGTCACTCGACACTCCATGAAAGAAAATGCTACAATGTATACTGCCAGGCACATCATCTAAAGGGGACAAGAAGACACAGACCAGCCAGACTATGGGAAACAAAGGACAGGAGCCATAACCTCTCCAGAGAAGCAGGTCTTTTAGTGCCAGGAGGAAAAAAAGACTGGCAAGAAATGACAAAAAAAACTAAATTCAATCAATATAACGACATTTGTTTTTGCAAACACATACAGGGTCTAAAGCCGTCAACAAACAACAAAATTCCTTACATCAAGGGACTGCTCATGGAGTCAATTGCAATGTTTGCAGCATTCACAGAGACTAAACAGGCAACAAGGGGGAGGTTGGCTTGTACGTCACAGAGTCGCTCATTTGCTCAGAACTACTAAACACCTCAAATGATGTAGTTGAAGTTTTGGCAGTAAAGACTGGAAACCAAAACCTTGTCATTGTGGTTGTATACAAGCCTCCGGATGCAACTTCCCACCAATTCCAGGAACAGCTTTTGAAAATTGACCACTGTCTAGAAAATCTTCCAGCTCCTGCCCCAAACATCTTTCTACTGGGAGATTTCAACTTGAGACACTTAAAATGGAGAAGTGTAGCAAATAATATTTTAGCAGAGATCACCCCAGGAGGCAGCTCAGATGAAAATTCATACACACACACGAGCTATTAAATCTATGCACCAAATTCACCTTAAACCAGCAAATATTAGAGCCTACAAGAGTAGAAAATACGCTGGACCTCATCTTCACTAACAACGACGATCTGATACGTAATTTAACCGTATCAAAGACAATACACTCAGATCACAACATAATAGAGGTACAGACATGTATGCACAGGGCTCCTGACCAGCAAAATGTGATTAGGCATAAGGGTGTATTCACAAAATTCAGCTTCAATAACAGAAACATACAATGGGAACAAGTCAATCATGTTCTAAATGAAACAAGCTGGAAAAAACTTAACTCTGTGGATCTTGAGTTCTGGTCAAGGCACATTCCATTAAGAAAAAAAATGAGAAGATGTAAACTAGAAAGGGAGAGGCGATCCCTATACAGACGAAGGCCCAAAATCACATAGCTGCTGAGAGGGGCCAATATATCTGAAATACGAAGGGGGGCACGTCAATGAAATAGCAAATATCAAACTTAAGCTGAAGGAATCTTACAGGAGACAAGAATCGCAGGAAGAACTAAAAGCCATAAAGGAAAGTGAAAAAAATCTAAAGTAAAAACAACATCCAGTAATGGGCCCCTGCTTAGGCGAGATGGGACATACACAGATGACAGCCAAGAAATGAGTGAGATACTAAAGTCCCTATACTACTCGGTGTTCTGTGAGCCGTTATCAAAAGCAAAGTCTTGAAGCTCGGGAATGTACATATCCCTAGCGTTTATGAACTAATAATGTAGAACTTGGCCATATAGAATGCGAAAAGGACTTAGGAATTTTGAAACCAAGACGTAATAAGGCAAACAGATTACTGGGATTTATTCCAAGAAGTAAAAGTAATAGGAGTTCAGAGGTAATATTTCAGCTCTACACATCATTAGTAAAAGGTCTTATTTAGATTGTGCAGCTCAGTTCTGGTCTTCATACTACAGAATGGATATAAATTCGTTAAAAAACATTCAGAGAATAATGAAAAAATAAATCTAGTGCATAAGAAATATTCCATACCAAGAGGAATTGAAATTCCTTAACCTACATTCTCCTGTAAGATGAAGAATGATGGAAGACATGATTGAGGTGTATAAGTGGAAGATTTCATAAATGAGGGAGTGGAACAGTTTACCTAGTAGGATCATTGAAGCTGAAAGGTTAAGTAGCTTCAAATATAAGTTAGATAAATTCATGAGAGGGGATGAATTTGAGTGGGACTTGCACTTTACTTAATGCATGAGAGGGGATGGATTTGAGTGGGACTTGCACTTTACTTAATAGAGTTATCAAAGCTTATTTCTTGGGTAACATTGATAACGGGTTTGCGAGTATTTTTTTTTTTTTTTTGATTTGCGTTTGACGAGGTCATGTTAAATATGGACCAGTAGGCCCGTTGCAGTGTTCCTCCTTCCTTTAGTTCTTATGTTTTACGTGACGCTTTAGACTAAGCTACAAATGTTTCAAAACGCTAAGTAGCCTGCTTACAAACCATGTTTCTTCCTAGCACCAGGCACTAGAGTCGAATCTTGCTGATCGCGACTTTTCTCTGTATATACCCTCACTAACACCACCAGCAGCAGCACTTATCCCTCACCCCTTGAAACACTCGTCTCTTACCATACCTAAACCACTTATCATTATCAACACCGCATCCACCTTCATCCGTTTATCACCACCTTCGGTCACTCGTTGGCTCCTCACAACCTTCGTCACCCGTTGGCCCCTCACAGCCTTCGTCACCCGTTGGCCCCTCACAACCTTCGTCACCCGTTGGTCCCTCACAACCTTCGTCACCCGTTGGCCCCTCACAACCTTCGTCACCCGTTGGCCCCTCACAGCCTTCGTCACCCGTTGGCCCCTCACACCCTTCGTCACCCGTTGGCCCCTCACAACCTTCGTCATCCGTTGGCCCCTCACAACCTTCGTCACCCGTTGGCCCCTCACAACCTTCGTCACCCGTTGGCCCCTCACAACCTTCGTCACCCGTTGGCCCCTCACAACCTTCGTCATCCGTTGGCCCCTCACAACCTTCATCATCCGTTGGCCCCTCACAACCTTCGTCACCCGTTGGCCCCTCACAACCTTCGTCACCCGTTGGCCCCTCACAGCCTTCGTCACCCGTTGGCCCCTCACAACCTTCGTCACCCGTTGGTCCCTCACAACCTTCGTCACCCGTTGGCCCCTCACAACCTTCGTCACCCGTTGGCCCCTCACAACCTTCGTCATCCGTTGGCCCCTCACAACCTTCGTCATCCGTTGGCCCCTCACAACCTTCGTCATCCGTTGGCCCCTCACAACCTTCGTCACCCGTTGGCCCCTCACAACCTTCGTCACCCGTTGGCCCCTCACAACCTTCGTCACCCGTTGGCCCCTCACAACCTTCGTCATCCGTTGGCCCTCACAACCTTCATCATCCGTTGGGCCCCCTCACAACCTTCGTCACCCGTTGGCCCCTCACAACCTTCGTCACCCGTTGGCCCCTCACAACCTTCGTCACCCGTTGGCCCCTCACAACCTTCGTCATCCGTTGGCCCCTCACAACCTTCGTCATCCGTTGGCCCCTCACAACCTTCGTCACCCGTTGGCCCCTCACAACCTTCGTCATCCGTTGGCCCCTCACAACCTTCGTCATCCGTTAGCCCCTCACAACCTTCGTCACCCGTTGGCCCCTCACAACCTTCGTCATCCGTTGGCCCCTCACAACCTTCGTCATCCGTTGGCCCCTCACAACCTTCGTCACCCGTTGGCCCCTCACAACCAACGCCACCACCACTTCCAACTCCTCTCACAAGCAGAAGCACCTTAACATTAATAACACCACACTCTCTCACACTTACACTCTCACACTCTCACACTCTCACACTCTCTCACACTCTCACACTCACACTCTCACACTCACACTCTCTCTCACACTCACTCTCTCACACTCACACTCTCTCACACTCACACTATCTCACACTCACACTCACACTATCTCACACTCACACTATCTCACACTCACACTATCTCACACTCACACTATCTCACACTCACACTCTCACACTCACACTCACACTCTCTCACACTCACACTATCTCACACTCACACTATCTCACACTCACTATCTCACACTCACACTATCTCACACTCACACTATCTCACACTCACACTCTCACACTCACACTCACACTATCTCACACTCACACTCTCACACTCACACTCACACTCTCACACTCACATTCCATCACTCACACTCACAATCTCTCACTCATACTCTCTCCCTCACACACTCTCACACCCCCTCTCTTTCTCTCTCCACTTCCCCTTCCATTTCATCCTCCGTCTCCTCCCCCTACCCCTCTTTTCTCACTCCTCCCCTCCTCCTTGTTTTTCCCGCACTTCCCTTTCCCCTCTCCCCTTGTACCCCCTAACCTCCCCCCATCTCTCTCCCCTCTACCGCTGTCCCCCCTCCCGATCTCTATCCCTATCTCTCACACTGTCGCTCTCACACTCCCACTCATGCTTTCACTCACACTCACTCACACTCTCACCCACACTCACTCACTCCCATTCTATCACTTTCTCTCTCTCCTTCTTTCACACTCTCTCACACCATCTCTATCATACTCTCACATTCTCTGTCTCACACTCTCTCTACCACACTCTCTCTCACACTCATACTCTCACTCTCTCTCACTCTCACTCTCACACTCACACTCTCACCCTCTCTCCACTTCCCCTTCCTCTTCATCCTCCGTCTCCTTCCCCTACCCCTCTCTTCTCACTCCTCCCCTCCTCCCTTGCTTTTTCCTCACTTCCCTTCCCCCTCTCCCCTTGTACCCCCTAACCTTCCCCCATCTCTCTCCCATCTGCCATTGTCCCCCCTCCCACTCTCTATCCCTATCTCTCACACTCACTCCCATTCTATCAATTTCTCTCCTCTCTCTCTCTCCCTCACACATACACCCACTCTGAAAATACCACACTAAGTACCATTTTGTTACTGTTATTAACTATGGCAACCCTGGTGAAATGGTGTCTGGATGATAAATGTTGTTGTGTTTTCTGCGTTCACTACAACTCTACTATTTATCGGCCCCACATTTGTGGGGCCTGGGAGGGTAGTTTGGGAGGAAGAGCTCACAAAAAGGGAGGAAGAGTGGGGAAGGAAGTTAGAAGAGCTTAGCATGAAAATGGAGGAGAGGATAGCTGCAGAGAGCAGGAAGTGGGACCTACAAGCCAAACCAGCAGAAGCTAAGATACAGTGCTTAGCAGAGGAACTGAAAAACCTGAAACAGCTTAAAGAGAAAAATGACAATTCAGACATGTCATCAGGAACTTCTACATCAGTCACAGACAAGGGGACTGTAGGGAGCAAAGAAACTATACTGAATGCAAAGGCAGTATCAGATCCACGTGGGACCCGGGAAAAGACGAGGAGCACACTAAGAACAAATGAGATGTCTGAAGACTATGAAGTAGCTATGCTATAAGCAGAGGCTCCAACAGTCAACTACAGTGGCCAGGAACACATGAGCAGGAAGAACAGACCACAGAGCATAGGGGATTCAGCCAGGGAAGGGACTGAAGGAAGGGACACTTCAATGGAAGGAACTAAAACATCTCAGAGGATGCAAAGGGAAACACAGTGGGAGGACGAAAGGGAGAGGTCGATTTTTATCTACGGGCTCCAGGAAGTCAAAGGGGATACCTATGATAAAAGAAAACAGAAGGAGAAAAAAACCGATTGAAGGTATCATGAAAGCAATAGGTGAAGGCAACATGACCCACCCAAGTGACAATTTTTTGGAGAATTGGGTGGTTTACAAGGGAAAGAGAACGACCTCTCAAAGTAATTTTCAAGGCAGAATCAGCTCGATCCATGATCCTGTAGGAGAAAGCACCACTGAGAGAGAATCTGGATTACCAGAGAGTGTACCTCGATCGAGACAGAACATAAGAGGAAAGGATGATACTGAAAGAGAGGATACAAAAACGAAAGGAGGAACGAGAGGAAATGACAAAGAAGAGCGGAAGAACCCAGACCCAGGTGGAAGTGCAAACACACCCTCCAGAAACACCCGCAGAAGGACTCCAACCATGACAACCCCAAGGCAACTGAACAATCTAAACTGACACCCACACACCGTTCCTTCTGTCCCCACCTCCCATATCACAAACCCCACCCCCACAGCAACCCCCCATAGGCCCCTGCCAGGGCTCCCGCTCCCTCAGTTTTAGAAACGAAGTTGAAGGTTTGGTACAAGAACGCGGATGGAATAACAAATAAATATGAGGAGTGGAATGAAAGAATCAGTGAGAAGTCCCCAGACATCATAGCAGTCATAAAAACGAAACTCACTGAGGCAATAACAAATGCAATCTTCCCACCGGGATATGAGATCCTGAGGAAAGATAGAAGGAGCAGAGGGGAAGTAGGGGTTGCACTGCTCGTAAGAAACCAATGGAGAATTGAGAAAATGGAAGGCATGGACATGATTAGTGAAAGGGATTACATAGTAGGTACAATTCAGTCTGGGGAACATAAAGAAGTCATTGCAGTGATGTATAACCCACCACAGAACTGCAGGAGGCCAAGAGAGGAATATGAAGAGCGCAACAGAGCAATGGTGGACACACTGGCTGAGGTGGCAAAAAGAGCTCACTCGAGCAGAGCCAAATTACTGGTTATGGGCGATTTCAACCACAGGGAGATCGATTGGGAAAAATCTGGAGCCACACGGGGGTCCAGAAACATGGAGAGCCAAGATGATGGATGTGGTACTGGAAATCCTCATGCATCAACATGTCAGGTACACTACCAGAGAGAGAGGAGAGGACGAACCAGCAAGACTGAACCTCGTGTTCACCCTGAGCAGCTCAGACATTGAGGACATATCATATGAGAGGCCCCTGGAAGCCAGTGACCACGTGGTTCTGACCTCTGAGTACATTGTAGAATTACAAGTGGCGAGGGCAACAGCAGTTGAAAGGAAAAAGCCAAACTATAAAAGGGATGACTACACGGGTATGAGGAACTTCCTGCAGAAGGTTCAGTGGGACAGAGACATGATAGGAAAGTCAGTGAACGAAATGATGGAATACTTAACAACAAAATGCAAGGAAGCAGAGGAAATGTTTGTTCCCCAGGGCAACAGAAATAACGGGAAGTCCAGAACGAGCCCTTGGTTTACCCGAAGGTGCAGGGAGGCAAAGACTAAGTGCACTAGAGAATGGAAAAAGTAAAGAAGGCAAAAGACCCAGGAAAATAAGGAGATTAGTCGTAGAGCCAGAAACGAGTATGCACAGATAAGGAGCGAGGTCCAGCGACAGAACGAAAATGATATAGCATCGAAAGTCAGGTCTGACCCGAAACTGCTGTATAGTCAGATTAGGAGGAAGACAACAGTCAAAGACCAGGTGATCAGGCTGAGGAAAGAAGGTGGGGAAATCACAAGAAACGATCAAGAGGTATGTGAGGAGCTCAACACGAGATTTAAGGAGGTATTTACAGTGGAGACAGGAAGGACTCTGGAAAGACAGAACAGAGGGGGACACCAACAAGGAATATACCAAAAGTGTTGGATGACATACACACAACTGAGGAGGTGAAGAAGTTGCTCAGTGACCTTGATACCTCAAAGGTGATGGGACCGGACATCTCCCCGTGGGTCCTTAGAGAGGGAGCAGATATTCTTTGTGTGCCACTAACCACAATCTTCAACACATCCCTTGAAACTGGGCAGGTACCTGAGGTATGGAAGACGGCAAATGTAGTTCCCATTTTTAAGAAAGGAGAGAGAAACTAGGCACTAAACTATAGACCAGTGTCACTTATGTGTATATTGTACAAAGTCATGGAGAAGATTATCAGGAGAATGGTGGAGCACCTGGAACGGAACAAGATTATAAACGACAACCAGCATGGATTCATGGAAGACAAATCCTGTGTCACAAACCTTCTGGAGTTCTATGACAAAGTAACAAAAGAAAGACGAGGTTGATTGCATTTTCTTGGACTGCAGGAAGGCTTTCGACACAGTTTCTCACAAGAGATTAGTGCAGAAGCTAGAGGATCAGGCACGTATAACAGGAAGGGCACTGCAAGAGATCAGAGAATACCTGACAGGGAGGCAACAACAGGTCATGATACGTGACGAGGTATCACAGCGGGCGCCTGTGACGAGCGGGGTCCCACAGTTGTCAGTCCTAGGACCAGTGCCATTCTTGGTATATGTGAATGACATGACAGAAGGGATAGACTCAGAAGTGTTCCAGTTCGCAGATGATGTGAAGTTATTGAGAAGAATTAAATCAGATGAGGATCAGGCAGGACTTCAAAGAGACCTGGACATACTGGACACCTGGTCCAGCAACTGGCTTCTCTAATTTAAACCCGCCAAATGCAAAGTCATGAAGATCGGGGAAGGGAAAAGAAGACCGCAGACAGAGTACTGGCTAGGTGGCCAAAGACTGCAAACCTCACTCAAGGAGAAAGATGTTGGGGTGAGTATAGCACCAAGCACCTCTCCGGAAGCACACATCATCCAGATAACTGCTGCAGCATATGGGCGACTGGCAAACCTGAGAATAGAGTTTCTATACCTTAGTAAGGAATCGTTCAAGACACTGTACACCGTGTACATCAGGCCCATACTAAAGTATGCAGCACCAGTTTGGAACCCATACCTGGTCAAGCGCGTCATGAAATTAGAGAAAGTGCAAAGGTTTGCGACAAAGTTAGTTGCAGAGCTAAGGGAAATGTCCAACGAAGAAAGGTTAAGGGAAATCGGTCTGACAACACTGGAGGACATTAGGGGTAGGGGAGACATGATAACGACATACAAAATACTGCGTGGAATAGACAAGGTGGATAGAAACAGGATGTTGCAGAGAGGGGACACAGAAACAAGGAAGTTGAAGACTCAAATGAGTCAAAGGGATGTTATGAAGTATTTCTTCAGCCATAGAGTAGTCAGGAAGTGGGATAGTCTAGCAAGTGATGTAGTGGAAACAGGAACCATACATAGCTTTAAGACGAGGTATGATAAAGCTCATGGAGCAGGGAGAGAGGGGACCCAGTTGCGATCAGTGAAGAGGCGGGGCCAGGAGCCGAGTCTCGCCCCCTGCAATCACAATTAGGTGAGTACAATTAGGTTAGTACTACCACTTACACCTTTCAACTCCACCTGCACCCATCAACACCAGCACCTGAGTCCCTCCACCACATCTACACCTCACATTCCGTCCGACCATTACTATCAGCACACTGCAGCAGCACATTAACCATTACAGTTACTTCCACTTACCTCGAATCATAACATCAAAGTAAGCCCCACTCTCGTTTCTTTTGCTCTTATCAGAATGAACAGTGTATATGCCAGTGTGGTGGAGTTGGGCTGGTCCAAATTGGAGAGGCAACTGGTTGTTAGGTCTGTCTGGCCAATCATCTGGCAGTCTCCTAATATAGACGTTATTGGACAATGACTGTTTGGTCTTCACTAGCGGGATCGTCACCTGTTCCCCTTTGCTGAACCGCAGTGTGGGTGTCCGAGAATGATACTCACCTGCAAGGCATCAAGAAACATTCAAATATTTATACAGCTCAAGTCTGACCTTCAGTACACTCATCAAAAGTTCATTGTAACATGTGGTGAACTCCTTGTTGATTCTTGTTATAACATACCTCGATAAGTTTGTTCATAGCATCAGTTAAACAATAATTGCACACTTGGTTAAGATTAAAAATGAATCCTCTTTAAGTTTTATTAAAACAGTTTGTAAGATCTTATTAAACCTGTGTAAATTTCATTGTAACCTCTGGTTAGTCTCATAAAAACTCTCGGCTAATTAGAAAGTCTAAATTTGACTCTCAAAGTTAAGACGCATTATATTGCTAGAGTACTCTCAACTCATCTTGGATAAGTCATAACGTTATAACTAGATAAATCTCCTGTAAAAACCCCAGAAACTATAGCTTGGAGTTAACCCAGCAACGACCCCATTGACAGTTGCTTATATCTTTCAGAAAAAACCTATCCTACACCCTCCCATACAACTCCTGGTTCCTATACTTAGTTCTATAAAATCTAGCTGCTAAAGCCCTACATCCTCCGGGCATCCCAACACATCCAGATTTAAATATTGTAACACAAATAAACCCCCCACACCCCGTATTACCCCTAGAAACCATTCCCTCACCCTCTCAATACCCCACAAAAATATACAACATGGAAAGCCGTATCCCATAACCTACAGTGCTGACAATACCCATCACCCGCCAGTCCCATCACAAAAAGCTGAGCCCTAGACACCAATATACCATGTAAAAAACGAAACTCAATCTCACGTACCCTAGGAGGCAACTTTAAACACCTAAACCAAAACCACGTAAATTCAAATTCTTTATTTCTAGTAATATACAAGGTGGGGTGTACTTATAATAATGTACATTTTATGAAGTAGATATTACAAGATGGCCAATAATATGCCTAGGTATGCCTAGGTTTTTCAGGAAGTCCTATGATAGGTCTTACTCAATAGTGACACAATGATTATACTGATAGTAAGGTTATTAACTAGGTTTACAATATTGAGGTACTGAAATTCAAACATTTAAGAATTAAACAATTAGTTTAAAGAATTTAACAATTAGTTTAAAGAATTTAACAATTAGTTTATATATTAATGGTAAAGGTGATGTATTGGCATAATACCGTTTCTATATTGGAATGTCTTAGGCAAACTTATGACTAGCTTAAGAATTATGAAGAAATAGTTGTATTAGAATTTTGGTTAGTCATGTGAAATTAAGGGGAATCACAGATATCAGTAAGTGTCTTTTGCTGTGGATATGTGCAAGATAAAGTAGTTTTCATGTGGTTAGCTACCGGTTGGGTGCGTAAGTGAGATAAGATGTTTTTTAATGGTGCTTTTGAAAATGGAGGTTGTGTCTGCAGTTCTAGAGTTTTCAGGCAGGGAGTTTCAGATTTTAGGCCCTTTTATGCGCATTGAATTTTTGTATAGATTTAGTTGGACACGGGGAATGTCAAAGAGATGTTTATGTCTGGTATTATGTCTATGGGTCCTGTCACAACTGTCAAGAAAGTGTTTTAGCTCAGGGTTAAAGTTGGAATTTATGGTTCTATAAATGTAGATAGCAGAGTAGTAAGTATGGATGTTCTGAACAGTGAGTAGGTTTAGGTCTTTGAAGAGTGGGGGGGGGGGGGGTGCTGCCTAGCGTTGGATTGCGTGATAATTCTGACTGCGGCTTTTTGTTGGGTTAATATTGGCTTTAGGTGGGTAATTGCTGTTGATCCCCATGCACAAATGGCATATGTGAGGTAGGGATAGATGAGTGAATAGTATAGTGTGAGTAGGGCTGATTGTGGTACTAAATACCGTATCTTAGAGAGGATCCCCACAGTTTTGGACACTTTCTTTGTTATGTGTTGGATGTAGTAAAGAAAGCGAATGCCAGACTGAAGTTCCTCTACAGACAAGCACAGTGTCTACCTACTGAGGCTCGCAGGACCCTATGTCTAGCCCTTATACAATGTCATATTGACTACGCTTGCTCTTCATGGTACTCTGCCTTGACAAAAAAACTGAAAGATAAACTGCAAATCACCCAGAACAAAATGGTAAGATTCATCCTGGACCTGGATTGTCACATGCAGCTTTCTCCACCTGACTATACCCTATATATAGTCATGTTACTCATTTTCCAGGTAGATGTGTCTGTGACTCGATAAAGCCCACTGCGTGGGCGAAACGTTGTCAATAAAGGATCACATTATACTGCTTATGTGTTTATTTTTCCAAGAGAACATGTAGGCCAGGATGAATTACAACAATTGGATATGCTGAATATTGAAGACAGAGTAAAACAACTGAAGCTAAATCAAGTTTATAAAATTGCTCACAAACATTGTCCAGAATATCTTGCTGCCAATTTTGTCAAGGCTGGGAACCAAAGCAGACATAGTACTAGGGGGATAGAGCACAACTTTGTAGTACCCACAGTCAGTGGCCAGGCTTCAAACACATTTTATTGTACAGCAATACAGGAATGGAACAAACTGCCTGCACATGTCAAAGCCAGTCATAGTATGAGCCAGTTCAAGAAGAGAACCAAAAGGTACCTAATGAATGTAGCGACAGAAAGGGAGGAGAATGATTTTTTATTTTTTTAGCTAACACACATGTATATGTAAATAACTCTTTTTACCTTAATCCTAGTATACATATATCCTTTATAATATAATAACATATATATCCTACAATGTAAAATATTAAGGTATAAAAAGACCCCAATGGAAATAAGTCACTCTGACTTTTTTTGGGTTATCCTAGGTTCTCTACACATATGCTGCTATGTATGAAAATGTATGTAAATGTATTTGTGTATACCTGAATAAACTTACTTACTTACTTACTTGCCTAGTAGGGTTATCGAAGCTAAAACCTTGGGTAGTTTCATATTTGGGTTGGATAAATACATGAGTGAGGGGTTGGATTTGAGTGGGACTTGCACATGAGTAAATAGAATTATCAAAGCTTATTGCTTGGGTATCATTGAAGATTGGGTTGGGCAAATATTCTGTAAGTGGGATGGATTGTAAAGAACTTGCCTAGTATGGGCCAACAGGCCTGCTGCAGTGTTCCTCCTTTATTATGTTCTTAATTAAAGGGGCATGTGTCTTCTGATATGTTCATTTTTCCACTATAATATATCTTGCTCAGACCTCTACAACACAAATGTTGTCAAATATTTGTTAAGTTATACCATGAATTAAGGAAAGATCCTAAACTTCACCTTACGAAACAGACAAAACAAATGCGATAGTAATTATGAACAAGATAGATTATAGTGGAAAAATGAACATGTTATTAGAAGGCTGGGGAACTTACGTGCCTCTTAAAGGTTTCGCTTCGAGGATTCCTAATTAGAGAAGAAAAGTGCAGGCTTTGCAGTGTTAAGAGCAGAGAGAGAGAGAGAGAGAGAGAGAGAGAGAGAGAGAGAGAGAGAGAGAGAGAGAGAGAGAGAGAGAGAGAGAGAGAGAGAGAGAGAGAGAGAGAGAGAGAGAGAGAGAGAGAGAGAGAGAGAGAGAGAGAGAGAGAGAGAGAGAGAGAGAGAGAGAGAGAGAGAGAGAGAGAGAGAGAGAGAGAGAGAGAGAGAGAGAGAGAGAGAGAGAGAGAGAGAGAGAGAGAGAGAGAGAGAGAGAGAGAGAGAGAGAGAGAGAGAGAGAGAGAGAGAGAGAGAGAGAGAGAGAGAGAGAGAGAGAGAGAGAGATAGAGATATGAGAGAGAGAGAGAGAGAGAGAGAGAGAGAGAGAGAGAGGAGAGAGAGAGAGAGAGAGAGGAGAGAAGAGAGAGAGAGAGAGAGAGAGAGAGAGAGAGAGAGAGAGAGAGAGAGAGAGAGAGAGAGAGAGAGAGAGAGAGAGAGAGAGAGAGAGAGAGAGAGAGAGAGAGAGAGAGAGAGAGAGAGAGAGAGAGAGAGAGAGAGAGAGAGAGAGAGAGAGAGAGAGAGAGAGAGAGAGAGAGAGAGGAGAGAGAGAGAGAGAAGAGAGAGAGAGAAGAGAGAGAGAGAGAGAAGAGAGAGAGAGAGAAGAAGAGAGAGAGAGAAGAAAGAGAGAGAGAGAAGAGAGAGAGAGGAGAAAAGAGAGAGAGAGAGAGAGAGAGAAGAGAGAGATAGAGAAAAAAAAAAAAAAAAAAAAAAAAAGAAAAAAAAAAAGAAAAAAGAGAGAGAGAAGAGAGAGAGAGGAGAGAGAGAGAGAGAGAGGGGAGAGGCTATGCTTACCTGTAGGGTACGAGATAGAAGCCAAGACATCCGTGGCGGAAGTTCGACCCAGACAGCGGAACGCATGGAGATTTTTACCAGAGGTCATCAAAACAAGTTTATGGGAATTTATAACACGCATTGCTGGAATCAAAACATACATCTATAACATTTAAACAACAGAATTTTCGATACCTATTACGCTATAGGTAGATGTTTTAGTTTGTATTACTTAAAATATTAAACTACAAAATAGGAGTTGATACAAGCAGTTATGAATTTTGTAGCATTTACAAGTCTACTATAACCTTTCATTTCTTCTACCACAGTTTGTGAAGAATTTTCCATTATTTGCTTGGCACCTCAGTTCATACCTACGTCCTCTTGTTCTATTTGTTCATGACATTAAGAAACTTTGCCTATCAACTCTCTTGCATCTTCTTTTAACTATATGTATACCGCTTATGGTTAATATATATATTCTTATCACAATCGACGGTATTTGTTATTATATATCCACTTTACGAGGATATATAATAACCAGAGTGTATGTGTTTATGTATAATCTTGAAGAAAATTAAATACATCTGCAACAGCTTGGTATCTTTATTGTAGACATTTCGCCATCCAGTGGCTTTATCAATAAAAATTCAAGGGCATAATTGGAAGACAATAGAACTATTTACAAAAGATGAGGTAATCAGTCCCTCAGTTTTGGAGTTGGTAAGATTCCATGATGTTGCATTGTCTGACATATTGTGCAAGAATTGTATACAATACCGACAAGAAAATTAGAACATATGCAACCAGATGTTGCACATGTGTCTAATTTTCACTGCAACATCATGGAATCTTGGTTCAGAGGACATCTCCACAACCTTCTTCACTACTGCTAACCCGTCTCTCGGATATGACCTACTTCCACTGCTGCCCGTCCCTTACCACCTGATGCTAGTATATAAGCGCTAACCTACTTGCCTGTTCTTATTCAATCTCAGTTTCCCTACGATCCCCGGTGGGAAGGAGAACCTTTACAAAAAGTCTGCGCACTGCCTTCATCTATGGTCCACCAAGATGAACTACCAATCGTGTGAAAATAAAACCAAGCAGTTTACCTGAGTTTACCTGGAGAGAGTTCCGGGGGTCAATGCCCACACGGCCCGGTCTGTGACCAGGCCTCATGGTGGATCAAAGCCTGATCGACCAGGCTGCTACTGCTGGCCGCACGCAGTCCGATGTACGAACCACAGCCCAGCTGATCAGGTACCGACTTTAGGTGTCTGTCCAGTGCCTGCTTGAAGACAGCCAGGGGTCTATTGGTAATCCCCCTTATGTAGGCTGGGAGGCAGTTGAACAGTCTTGGGCCCCTGACACTTATTGTGTTTTCTCTCAACGTGCTAGTGGCACCCCTGCTTTTCATTGGAGGGATGTTGCATCGTCTGCTGAGTCTTTTGCTTTCGTAGGGAGTGACTTGCATGTGCAAGTTTGATACTAGTCCCTCTAGAATTTTCTAAGTGTATATAAGAATGTATCTCTCCCGCCTGCGTTCTAGGGAGTACAGGTTTAGGAAATTCAAGCGTTCCCAGTAAGTGAGGTGGTTTATCACAGTTATGCATTCTGTGAAGGTTCTCTGTACATTTTCTAGGTCAGCAGTCTCCATTGCCTTGAAAGGTGCAGTTAGTGTGCAGCAATATTCCAGCCTAGATAGAACAATTATTATTATTATTATAATCAAAAGAAGCGCTAAACCACAGGGGTTATACAGCGCGGCTGGTCAGGACAGGATGCAAGGAGAATGGATTGTAAGAGAAAGATGGACGATTAGTAGGGTATGGAGTGCAGCAGTACAGTAGATAGTGCAGGGATAGAGGGTAGCAAAGATCGAGGTAGAAGTGACTGAGGAGGTGCTAGAGGTATAATCTATAATCTTTCAGCACTCCTGAACTTGCCTCTGATGGTCACCTTCAAGGTTTCAGCACTCCTGAACTTGCCTCTGATAGTCACCTTCAAGGTTTCAGCACTCTTGAACTTGCCTCTGATGGTCACCTTCAAGGTTTCAGCACTCCTGTACTTGCCTCTGATGGTCACCTTCAAGGTTTCAGCACTCCTGAACTTTCCTAAACTTAATGTATACTTTGTTATCGGGCTCCATAAATCACAATTTGCCAAGTTTATTAAATAGTGAAAATTATTTACATTCTGTAGCAAAATAATGGGCTTCAGAATAATAATGGTAATGCAACCTGTGAGAAGAGTGACACCAGACCAGTTATGTCAGTGTACATGCAAATTTCAACATCATTGAAATTCTTAAATATAATTTAGAATCTTGAAATCAGATCAAATCCTCGAGAATGCCTTTTCTGATCGGCCTTAACCTATGGTCTATTAGTTTACGTGATATAACTGGGAGAATAAATGACGTATTTTTTAGTTAACTCTACGGGAATCACCAGGAAGTTAATCCAGTTATTACCTTAAAATGTTTATACACACGTTATACACATATACATACAAAATATACATGCATATACATAAATCAACACATACATATACAGACATACATGTAAGGCAACATATACATATGCTCATCAGGTACACGTTTGCACATGTATTTATATATTCATATGTATACATTTGCTCAAGAGTGCATCTGTACAAACATGTATATGCCTAAATACGCACAGAATTACATTCATACGGACACATATCACACATACATTCACACATTCAAATGTGCATTAATATATTTATGCAAGAATACAGTTATATATACTTACATATAGTCATACATATATAACGATGTGTTATTTGGCGTTTCTTGGAGGCGTGGTTGAAATGATAAGGCTTCGGAGGCTTCTTACTTTATTTGTAATAAAGGTGCGGGTAACAGGCTTGCGTGTCTGGCCATGGCCCAGGTGGGCCATGCCCTTGCGAGAGGGAGAGGAGTAGGCCTATTGACTGAGTGAAGTTTGGGCGCCAGTGAGAGTGGGCCAGGCGGTCTGGTAGACGTGGGTACGCCTACCAGGCTTGCCTCTGGCGGAATACTATGGAAACTAGCATGGCACGAAATATGAACTCAGCTGGCAGACAGCATGGGCTGTCATGCAGACAGTCAGGCTGTCTACATCGCTCGGTCACGCTACCCATGGTCGACCCGACCATGACTGGCATTAAAAAAAACTCGGGTCTCTCTCTCGCAAGAACAGGTCACAGAACACGAAATAAAAACATATATACATAAACATATGGACATAGAAAAAACTTCCTCCAGAGAGGGAAGAAAAACGGTGTGCTTCGTGGTCTAAGGCAGTGAGCGTCGATGCAGCACTGCGTGCCTTCCTGCGTCTGGACACATACTGCAATACGGAGACAGCTTCGGCTGAGCTGCGACGTAACAGGGCACGGTCCCTCTGGAATGTGAAGCAGACATCGTAGTAGTCGCTGCAGGGGTTCACTCAACCTGGGGCACAACTGCTGGTGCCCTCGAGTGAGGCGTCGTCAGTAGTCGCAACAGGACAGGACTGGCAAGCGACTCAGGAGGACATTCCTCGACTGATACTGTCGCTGGAGGTGTCGCTGCTGGCGAGTGTAGAGTGAGTCGTGACAGGGACGACTCGGCGAAACATCTGGAGGTCGTAACAGCATACACCTTACTGCAGTGAGTGGGCTAGCAGTCAAAGTGACATCATCTTTGTGCAGGCTGCTCACTGAAGCTGTGACACGAGGCTGACAGTCGCCTGCCAACAGGCTTAACTGCGGCTGGACGAGTGACATCTCTCGACAGTAGAAGTTACAGCAGAGGGCAGGAAGCGTCCCCAGACTGGTCATCTGCAATAACTGGACTGACGGTCTTGGAGGTGAAGTGGAACGGTCTCGATGGGAGAATCGTCGCGGGTACGATTCAGCAAAGGCATCTACGAGCGGCGAACAATAAGAGCTTTCTGTACAAGGCGCCGAACGCTCGTAACTGACGCCTGGACTGACAAATGTCAGTCAAGCGCGCGGGGCGCGGGTCACACACTGGGTGACAAAGTAACACACAGGTGCTACATAGGACACACGAGAAACTGCACCATACTACACATGTGGTACAACATGGCTTACTAGCAAATGACGGTTTTCTGTATACAAATCGTCACTAAGTAATACTCGAACATGTGAGAACACTGACTGAGAGGAATTAATGAACACTCGACTTATATCTTCTCTCAAACTTCTCGACAAATAATGAAAATAAAATGCACACGAAACTACAGCACTCGACATCATATGGGTGATGTAAGGCGGACATCGCGAGTGATGCAGCAGACGTCGCGAGGAACGTCAGGCAACATCGTGGGTGACGTCGCGAGGTGACGTTCTGGAGTGACATGATGATGGATGTCATGGGGTGACATCGCGAAGTGACATCAGTGGAGTGACGTCGTGAGTCGGCAGCATCGTGACGTCACAGCATGGTGGTGACGTCATGGGTTGATGTAGGCGCAGACCCACACGTGGTCACACGTGGCTTCGAGTGGCCTCGACACTGGATACACAGTTCTGGCAAGAATTCCAAGGAAATTCACAGGAAACAGCATAGAGGGAGGGGCAGTGAGTGGTGTGTGGCGGCGACACTAGGGCGAGCGTGTATGGTGAGAGACAGGGTCGCGCCTACCTCCCTCACCCACAATACACGAGACACGCTCACACTTGGAAATCACCACAAACTCACCTCTGAAGTGCTGAAATAGTTGTGCTGAGCTGAACAACAACAGCAGAACATGCTGGCAAGGCTGAGCACGTGACTGAGAAACAGCATGGGACGCTGTGGCGTGAAGTCAGTGACGCCATTTCTCGGAGAATTAGACAAATTTCGGCCTGAATCCTGCATGTACCTGTGTCTGGATGCTGAGATTTGCAGACACGACATCAGGATAACTCGTTGAGAGACGGATGCTTCTTGTAGAGACTGATGAAGTGGTAGACAAACTTCATTCCTCTTCCTCCCCTCGCGGGCACACGGGAGGCACCGCTGTCACCATTTATAACGATGTATGCTGTTTGGCGTTTCTTGGAGGCGTGGTTGAAATGATAAGGCTTCGGAGGCTTCTTACTTTATTTGTAATAAAGGTGCGGGTAACAGGCCGGTGTCTGTGGCCATGGCCCAGGTGGGCCATGCCTCTTGAGAGGGAGAGGAGTAGGCCTATTGACTGAGTGAAGTTTGGGCGCCAAGTGAGAGTGGGCCAGGGCGGGTCTGGTAGACGTGGGTACGCCTACCAGGCTTGCCCTCTGGCGGAATACTATGGAAACTAGCATGGCACGAAATATGAACTCAGCTGGCAGACAGCATGGGCTGTCTATGCAGACAGTCAGGCTGTCTACACATATGCATACACATACACATCCACTCATGCATGTAAACAAACTGTGCATTCCTATGTGCATACAAACGCAGCACACATACATGAACATACATGTATACACGCAAATGCCTCTATATATACACACATTTCCACACATACATACATGATATGAATGAAGATTTTTATATTTGACCTGACTAAAGTGTTGACACCACTATTGCTTCTCCATGCACTGAGTAGACACAGACATACCAAACACGAGGCTAACTTTCCCGGCTGACTCAGCGACACCCACACGTCTAGCTGTGTGCGCTCGTCCATGTTCACATTAAGTTGTATGTAGATGAATGGTTCAGAGAACTGACAAGTTGATAAAGTAGATACAATAGACTCAAGGCTGAGGGACTGATTACCTCAAACTCCTCCTGTTCTTCACCATTCTCCTTGTATGGACTGATGAAGCCACTGGTGGCAAAGCTCTCGCTTCACACGGTGAGGGTCCGGGTTCGATTCCCGGCTTAGGGTTAAAATATTGGACGTGTTTCCTACACCGGTTGTCTATGTTCACCCATCAGTAAAATTTGTACCTGGGTGTTAGTCGACTGGTGTGGGTCGTGTGGAGAAAATTCTCCAAAAGAAAGGGGGGGTGGAATCAGCCCTTTTCAAGGGCCCAGCCCTTTCCGCCCTTAGAAAGGGCCAGAAGGCGTGTCTGGCTTCCGATCAACAAACTTAACTGGTAACGGACCCAAGCAGTACGTCACGTCTGTCTGAGCAGTGTAGCAACGAGGGTATATGAGTTAATAGACATTTGATATAAATGGGACTCTTTGTCATAGCAGGAAAGTTAAAGAAAACTGTTGTATCAGTTTCTACACTTGATATTATAATCATGTGCTTCAGTGATCGAAATATTTAGAGAACTCAAGCATTTGAATTGAAAATTGTGCAGTGTTTTGCAGGTGTTGAAATTGAGCTGAGGTCAGCGAAACAAGGAGAGGCGGAATCAGGGGCGCAGGAGGTCGGCAGATTGAACTCAGCAACGAAAGGGAAGGGAGATGCGGCCCGAGGATTTAACCTAACCTTCGTCGTGCGTCTTCGATCTTCTATTCAATCTCCACTAACGTCGGGAAATCGGATAATAACTTAATAAAATCGCGGTATATTCAGAAGTGCGCGCAGCTTCTTACTACTGCAAAAAGACTGAAATTTGTTGAACGTAAAGAGACAGTCATGAGTTTGCTTCGTCTAACAAGGCGGTGACTCTTCAGCAACGTTCTTCAATCAAGACAGCATTTCCGCCGTATATGGTGGAGTCAACACCATCGCTCACGTTACAACAAGCAAGGTATGTTTTTATGTTCTTGCCAGACAGGGGACTGTGCAGTTCTTGTTAGGCAGGAGCATCAAAATTTATCTATTGACGGCGGTTATGCGTGGACTTTTAAGTCCAAACACGTGAGTTACATCTCAGTCTTTTTTTAATGACTGACGATATGGCATACACTCCTTAGGGGCAATATATAATACTCATGTGTGCATTTATTCACCCATACAGCCCAGGGGGATGTGACCGTCTGCATCAACTAACGACATCTGAGATGGATGGGGCGTCCTGGATGCATCAACAAGCTAAGTAGCATAATTTACAGTCCATTAACTCTGAGGGGTCCATTCCCCCACAGGTCGCATCCTGGGACAAAACTGACCTAATTTGCCCGAAATGTTCTACATAACAAGCGGCCTTCTATATATTAGTATGTCATTGATGTCAGCTATGGTCTGTATACCTTGTACATGTACTAGTAGTAAATTAAGATATTATTATTATTACTACTGTGTGGCGAAACATTTCCTCATTAGAGATGCCCAAGTGTTGCATATGTGTCTAATTTATCATCAAGCTGTATGTAGGCTCATGTGTATTTTAGAATATATTCAGGGATTCAGAACTCTCCAGTAATATTTGTGCTTCGGAAAAAAAAACATATCATTCATTACCTGTCTGTATGTCTCGAGTTATCTCATACGCCCAGTTAGTTGTGGTGTTTACGGTGAGGATGGTAGTCGGGTCCTGGGCAATGCAGCTGAGGGACAACTCTGGAGTGTCTGACGTACCGCCAGAGTACGAGTTGTGGACCATCACTACGTCGGCAACCACATCTGCAGGAAAACGTAATTCCAGTATTATTGAAAAAAATCTTGACAATAAAAGGCACAGAAGTCAGTGTGATTTTACAGTATTTGGATAAAAATATGATAAGAACTGGCAAAAACAAAGATCTTGGTGTGGTAATACCTGTGTAACGCTAAGTGTAACAAGGTGGAAAATTGCTTATGCTTATCTGGAGTTTACCTGGAGAGGGTTTCGGGGGTCAACGCCCCCGCAGCACGGCAGGAGACCTGGTCTCTATCACACTCAGGAATCAAAATTATTGACATGCGAACAGAGACAAGGGGGCTTATATTATCCACGTTTACAGTGCAAGAAAAAATCATGGAAAGGCTTTATATTATGCGGAGATAGAGGATAATAATGATAAAGTGAAGCAATAGTGTGCTATACAACCCATGTCAGGCATATGAAATACCTGTACCATACATGAGATAGAGTGACGTAGTGCTTGAGTGACGCAGTGCTAGAGTGACGCAGTGCTAGAGTGACGCAGTGCTAGAGTGACGCAGTAATTGAGTGAAGCAAACATTTATTATGGAGAATATAAGGAAAGGGTGCAGGAGGATCTTGAGTGAAGGAAAGGGTGCAGGAGGATCTTGAGTGAAGGAAAGGGAATCACGAGGCCCCGGGGAGGGGGTGAGACAGAAACACAGAACTTTTCACTAATTATCAAATTTCAATGAAATTTTTACTGTGA
The DNA here is from genome assembly GCA_009830355.1 of Cherax destructor. NCBI lineage: Eukaryota > Metazoa > Arthropoda > Malacostraca > Decapoda > Parastacidae > Cherax > Cherax destructor. The sequence goes on from WNWK01006871.1 coordinate 51,618, forward strand.
TTTAAACAGCTTTGAAATCCTGAGCACCGAAGTAATTATGAAGATTGACTTAAAAAAGAGAGAAAAAAACTAATTATTGGCTGTTTTATGGCTGTTTTTTTAAAGGCCAAAACACTTAGAAACATGGTATAAACAATCCGCTTGTGGCCAGATTTATGCACTATTTGTTAGAAAGAGAATTTTTTTTCATAATTTTTCGTTTGTTTCTGTATTTCTGCCTCCCCCCCATTTAATAATAATAATAATAATAATAATAATAATAATAATAATAATAATAATAATATTTATTTCAGCAAGTACATGTACAAGGTATACAGACAATAGCTGACATCAATGACATACTACTATATAGAAAGCCGCTTGTTCTGCTGAGCATTTCCCGCAAAATAGGTCAGTTTTGTCCCAGGATGCGACCCACACCAGTCCACTAACACCCAGATACATAATTCACTGATAAGTGAACATAGACAACCCATGTAGGGAAACACGTCCAATATTTTAACCATCGCCGGGAATCGAACCAGGACACTCACCGTGTGAAGCGAGAGCTTTTGCCACCAGGCTATGGATCATCACCTGGAGTGAAAGAGAGGAATCAGGAGGATCTTGAGTGAAGGAAAGGAATCAGGAGGATCTTCAGTGAAGGAAAGGAATCAGGAGGATCTTGAGTGAGGGAAAGGAATCAGGAGGGCCTTGAGTGAAGGAAAGGAATCAGGAGGACCTTGAGTGAAAGAAAAGGAATCAGGAGGATCTTGAGTGAGGGAAAGGAATCAGGAGGTCCTTGAGTGAAGGAAAGGAATCAGGAGGACCTTGAGTGAAGAAAAGGAATCAGGAGGATCTTGAGTGAAGAAAAAGAATCAGGAGGTACTTAAGTGAAGGAAAGGAATCGGGAGGATATTGAGTGAGGGAAAAGAATCAGGAGGGTCTTGAGTAAATGATTGGAATCAGGATAACCTTCAGTGAAGGAAAGGAATCAGGAGGATCTTGAGCGAAGGAAAGGAATCAAGAGGATCTTGAGTGAGAGAAAGGACTCAGGAGGATCTTGAGTGAAGGAAAGGAATCAGGAGGACCTTGAGTGAAGGAAAGGAATCAGGAGGACCTTGAGTGAAGGAAAGGAATCAGGAGGATCTTGAGTGATGAAAAAGAATCAGGAGGATCTTGAGTGAAGGAAAGGAATCAGGAGGATCTTGAGTGAAGGAAAGGAATCAGGAGGACCTTGAGTGAAGGAAAGGAATCAGGAGGATCTTGAGTGATGGAAAATAATCTGGAGAATCTTGAGTGAAGGAAAGGAATCAGGAGGATCTTGAGTGAAGGAAAGGAATCAGGAGGACCTTGAGTGAAGGAAAGGAATCAGGAGGATCTTGAGTGAAGGAAAGGAATCAGGAGGTCCTTGAGTGAAGGAAATAAATCAGGAGGATCTTGAGTAAAGGAGAGGAATCAGGTGGATCTTGAGTGAATGAAAGAAATCAGAAGGACCGTGAGTAAAGGAAAGGAATCAGGTTGATCTTGAGTGAAGGAAAGGAATCAGGAGGATCTTGAGGGAAGGAAAGGAATAAAAAATCTTGGGTGAAGGAAAGGAATCAGGAGGACCTTGAGTAAAGGAAAGGAATCAGGTGGATCTTGAGTGAAGGAAAGGAATCAGAAGGATCTTGTGGGAAGGAAAGAAATCCGGAGGATCTTTAGTGAAAGAAAGAAATCAGGAGGACCTTGAGTGAAGAAAAGGAATCAGGAGGACCTTGAGTGAAGAAAAGGAATCAGGAGGATCTTGAGTGAAGAAAAGGAATCAGGAGGTACTTAAGTGAAGGAAAGGAATCACGAGGTCCTTGAGTGAAGGAAAGGAATCAGGAGGATCTTAAGTTAAGGAAAGGAATCAGGAGGACCTTGAGTGAAGTAAAGGAATCATTAGGACCTTGAGTGAAGGAAAGGAATCAGGATGACCTTGAGTGAAGGAAAGGAATCAGAAGGTCCTTGAGTGAAGGAAAGGAATCAGGAGGACCTTGAGTGAAGGTAAGGAATCAAGAGGACCTTGAGTGAAAGAAAGGAATCAGCAGGTTCTTGAGTGAAGGAAAAAAATCAGGAGGACCGTGAGTGAAGGAAATGAATCAGGAGGACCGTGAGTGAAGGAAAAGAATCAGTAGGATCTTGAGTGAAGGAAATGAATCAGGAGGATCTTGAGTGAACGAAAGGAATCAGGAGGTTCTTGTGAGAAGGAAAGGAATCAGGAGGATCTTGAGTGAACGAAAGGAATCAGGAGGTCCTAGAGTGAAGGAAAGGAATCAGGATGTCCTTGAGTGAAGGAAAGGAATCAGGAGGATATTGAGTGAAGGAAAGGAATCAGGTGAATCTTGAGCGAAGGAAAAGGAATCAGGAGGATCTTGAGTGAGGAAATGAATCAGGAGGATCTTGAGCGAAGGAAAGGAATCAGAAGGATCTTGAGTGAAGGAAAGGAATCAGGAGGACCTTGAGTAAAGGAAAGGAATCAGGTGGATCTTGAGTGAAGGAAAGGAATCAGGAGGATCTTCAGGGAAGGAAAGGAATCAGGAGGTCCTTGACTGAAGGAAAGGAATCTGGAGGTCCTTGAGTGAAGGAAAGGAATCAGGAGGACCTTTAGTGAAAGAAAGGAATCAGGAGGATCTTGAGTGAAGAAAAGGAATCAGGAGGATCTTGAGTGAAGAAAAGGAATCATTAGGACATTGAGTGAAGGAAAGGAATCAGGAGGACCGTGAGTGAAGAAAAGGAATCAGGAGGTACTTAAGTGAAGGAAAGGAATCAAGAGGTCCTTGAGTGAAGGAAAGGAATCAGGAGGATCTTGAGTTAGGGAAAGGAATCAGGAGGACCTTGAGTGAAGTAAAGGAATCATTAGGACATTGAGTGAAGGAAAGGAATCAGGAGGACCTTGAGTAAAGGAGAGGAATCAGGTGGATCTTGAGTGAAGGAAAGAAATCAGGAGGACCTTGAGTAAAGGAAAGGAATCAGGTGGATCTTGAGTGAAGGAAAGGAATCAGGAGGATCTTGAGGGAAGGAACGGAATCAGGAGGTCCTTGACTGAAGGAAAGGAATCTGGAGGTCCTTGAGTGAAGGAAAGAAATCAAGAGGACCTTGAGTGAAGGAGACGAATCAGGAGGACCTTGAGTGAAGGAAAGAAATCAGGAGGACCTTTTGTGAAAGAAAGAAATCAGAAGGACCTTGAGTGAAGAAAAGGAATCAGGAGGATCTTGAGTGAAGAAAAGGAATCAGGAGGTACTTAAGTGAAGGAAAGGAATCACGAGGTCCTTGAGTGAAGGAAAGGAATCAGGAGGATCTTAAGTTAGGGAAAGGAATCAGGAGGACCTTGAATGAAGTAAAGAAATCATTAGGACCTTGAGTGAAGGAAAGGAATCAGGATGACCTTGAGTGAAGGAAAGGAATCAGAAGGTCCTAGAGTGAAGGGAAGGAATCAGGAGGACCTTGACTGAAGGAAAGAAATCCGGAGGTCCTTGAGTGAAGGAAAGGAATCAGGAGGACCTTGAGTGAAGGTAAGGAATCAAGAGGTCCTTGAATAAAGGAAAGGAATCAGGAGGACCTTGAGTGAAAGAACGGAATCAGGAGGTTCTTGAGTGAAGGGAAAAAATCAGGAGGACCGTGAGTGAAGGAAAGGAATCAGGAGGACCGTGAGTGAAGGAAAAGAATCAGTAGGATCTTGAGTGAAGGAAAGGAATCAGGAGGATCTTGAGTGAACGAAAGGAATCAGGAGGTCCTAGAGTGAATGAAATGAATCAGGATGTCCTTGAGTGAAGGAAAGAAATCAGGTGGATATTGAGTGAGGGAAAGGAATCAGGTGAATCTTGAGCGAAGGAAAAGGAATCAGGAGGATCTTGAGTGAGGAAATGAATCAGGAGGATCTTGAGTGAAGGAAAGGAATCAGAAGGATCTTGAGTGAAGGAAAGGAATCAGGAGGACCTTGAGTAAAGTAGAGGAATCAGGTGAATCTTGAGTGAAGGAAAGAAATCAGGAGGACCTTGAGTAAAGGAAAGGAATCAGGTGGATCTTGAGTGAAGGAAAGGAATCAGGAGGATCTTCAGGGAAGGAAAGGAATCAGGAGGTCCTTGACTGAAGGAAAGGAATCTGGAGGTCCTTGAGTGAAGGAGAGAAATCAGGAGGACCTTGAGTGAAGGAGACAAATCAGGAGGACCTTGAGTGAAGGAAAGGAATCAGGAGGACCTTTAGTGAAAGAAAGGAATCAGGAGGATCTTGAGTGAAGAAAAGTAATCAGGAGGATCTTGAGTGAAGGAAAGGAATCAGGAGGACCTTTAGTGAAAGAAAGGAATCAGGAGGATCTTGAGTGAAGAAAAGGAATCAGGAGGATCTTGAGTGAAGAAAAGGAATCAAGAGGTCCTTGAGTAAAGGAAAGGAATCAGGAGGATCTTAAGTTAGGGAAAGGAATCAGGAGGACCTTTAGTGAAGTAAAGGAATCATTAGGACCTTGAGTGAAGGAAAGGAATCAGGATGACCTTGAGTGAAGGAATGGAATCAGAAGGTCCTAGAGTGAAGGAAAGGAATCAGGAGGACCTTGTCTGAAGGAAAGGAATCCGGAGGTCCTTGAGTGAAAGAAAGGAATCAGGAGGTCCTTGAGTGAAGGAAAAAAATCAGGAGGACCTTGAGTGAAGGAAAGGAATCAGGAGGATCTTGAGTGAAGGAAACAAATCAGGAGGATCTTGAGTGAAGGAAAAAATCAGGAGAACCTTGAGTGAAGGAAAGGAATCAGGAGGATCTTGAGTGAAGGAAACGAATCAGGAGGAGCTTGAGTGAATTAAAGGAATCAGGAAGACCTTGAGTGATGGAAAGGAATCAGGAGGATCGTGAATGAAGGAAACGAATCAGGAGGATCTTGATTGAATGAAAAGAATCAGGAAGACCTTGAGTGAAGGAAAGGAATCAGGAGGACGTTGAGTGAAGGAAAGGAATCAGTAGGACCTTGAGTGAAGGAAAGAAATCAGGATGATCTTGCGTGAGGGAAAGGAATCAGGAGGATCTTGAGTGAAGGAAAAAAATCAGGAGGACCTTGAGTGAAGGAAAGGAATCAGGAGGATCTTGAGTGAAGGAAACGAATCAGGAGGATCTTGAGTGAATTAAAGGAATCAGGAAGACCTTGAGTGATGGAAAGGAATCAGGAGGATCGTGAATGAAGGAAACGAATCAGGAGGATCTTGATTGAATGAAAAGAATCAGGAAGACCTTGAGTGAAGGAAAGGAATCAGGAGGACGTTGAGTGAAGGAAAGGAATCAGTAGGACCTTGAGTGAAGAAAAGAAATCAGGATGATCTTGAGTGAGGGAAAGGAATCAGGAGGATCTTGAGTGAAGGAAAGGAATCAGGAGGATCTTGAGTGAGGGAAAGGAATCAGGAGGACGTTGAGTGAAGGAAAAGAATCAGGAGGATCTTGAGTGAAGGAAACGAATCAGGAGGACGTTGAGTGAAGGAAAAGAATCAGGAGGATCTTGAGTGAACGAAAGGAATCAAGAGGATCTTGAGTGAGGGAAAGGAATCAGGAGGATCTTTAGTGAAGGAAAGGAATCAGGAGGACCTTGAGTGAAGTAAAGGAATCATTAGGACCTTGAGTGAAGGAAAGGAATCAGGAGGATCTTGAGTGAGGGAAAGGAATCAGGAGGACCTTGAGTGAAATAAAAGAATCAGGAGGATCTTGAGTGAAGGAAAGGAATCAGGAGGATCTTGAGTGAAGGAAAGAGAGCACAATAAAGTGTGGAAAAATAAAGAGTGAGTATTGAACAAGGGGGAAGGGAATGGAGTACATACCAATTGTGAAAAGCGAAAGGAGTACATTGTGCTAAAGGGAGTACCTGATACTAAACGGAGCACCTATTAGTAAAGTGAGTATCTGGTACTATAAGGAGTACATGGTACGAAATGGAGTAAATAGTACTATAACGAGTACCTAGTACTATAGGGAGTACATGGTACGAAATGGAGTACATGGTACTAAAAGGAGTACCTGGTACTATAGGGAGCACATGGTATCAAATGGAGTACATAGTACTAAAGGGAGTACATGGTACTAAAGTGTGTACTTGGAGCTAGAAAGAATGAGTGGAGGATTAAAATGGGAACAAGTAGGAAGACAATTGTGTACATGGTACAAGAGGGAAGAAGATGGTGTACATGGAACAAGTGGGAAGAAGATGGTGTACATGGGACAAGTGGGAAGAAGATGGTGTACATAGTACAAGAGGGAATAAGATGGTGTACATTGAAGAAGTGGGAAGAAGATGGTGTACATGGGACAAGTGGGAATAAGATGGTGTACATGGAACAAGTGGGAAGAAGATGGTGTACATGGGACAAATAGGAAGATGGTGTACATGGTACAAGAGGGAAGCAGATAGTGTACATGGTGCAAAAGGGAAGAAGATGGTGTATATGGTACAATAGGAAAGAAGATGGTGTACATGGTACAAGAGGGAAGAAGATAGTGCACACGGAACAAGTGGGAAGAAGATGGTGTACATGGGACAAGAGGGAAGAAGATGGTGTACATGGTACAAGAGGGAAGGAGATGGTGTACATGGGACAAGAGGGAAGAAGAAGGTGTACATGGGACAAGAGGGAAGAAGAAGGTGTTCATGGTACAAGAAAGAAGGAGATGGTGTACATGGTACAAGTGGGAAGAAAAAGATGTACATGGTACAAGTGGGAAGAAGATGGTGTACATGGAACAAGTGGGAAGAAGATGGAGTACATGTTACAAGAGGGAAGAAGAGGTGTACATGGTACAAGAGGGAAGAAGATGGTGTACATGGAACAAGTAAGAAGATGGTGTACATGGGACAAGTGGGAAGAAGATAGTGTACATGTAACAAGTAGAAAGAAGATGGTGTACATAGGACAAGTGGGAAAAAGATGTTGTACATGGTACAAGAGGGAAGAAGATGGTGTACATGGAATAATTGGGAAAATGGTGTACATGGGACAAGTGGGAAGAAGATAGTGTACATGGTACAAGAGGGAAGCAGATAGTGTATATGGTGCAAAGTGGAAGAAGTTGGTGTATATGGTACAATAGGGAAGAAGATGGTGTACATGGTACAAGAGGGAAGAAGATGGTGTACATGGGACAAGTGGGAAGAAGATGGTGTACATGGGACAAGATGGAAGAAGATGGTGTACATGATACAATAGGGAAGAAGATGGTGTACATGGTACAAGAGGGAAGAGGATAGTGTACATGGAACAAGTGGGAAGAAGATGGTGTACATTGGACAAGAGGGAAGAAGATGGTATACATGGTAAAAGAGGGAAGAGGATAGTGTACATGGAACAAGTGGGAAGAAGATGGTGTACATAGGACAAGAGGGAAGAAGATGGTGTACATGGTAATAGAGGGAATCAGATGGAGTACATGGTACAAGTAGGAAGATGATGGTGCACATGGTACAAGAGGGAAGCAGATGGTATATACCTGGAGTTTACGTGGAGAGAATTCCAGGGGTCAACGCCCCTGCGGCCCGGTCTGTGACCAGGCCTCATGTTGGACCAGAGCCTGATCAACCAGGCTGTTACTGCTGGCCGCACGCAGTCCAACGTACGAACCACAGCCTGGCTGGTCAGGTACCGACTTTAGGTGCCTGTCCAGTGCCTGCTTGAAGACAGCCAGGGGTTTGTTGGTAATCCCCCTGATGTATGCTGGGAGGCAGTTGAACAATCTTGGGCCCCTGACACTTATTGTGTTGTCCCTCAACGTGCTAGTGGCACCCCTGCTTTTCATTGGGGGGATGTTACATCGCCTGCCGAGTCTTTTGCTTTCGTAGGGAGTGATTCTCGTGTGCAAGTTTGGTACTAATGCCTCGAGAATTTTCCACGTGTATATAATAATATATCTCTCCCGCCTGCTTTCTAGGGAGTACAGGTTTAGAAACGTCAAGCGTTCCCAGTAATTGAGGTGGGGAAGAAGATGGTGTACATGGTACAAGAGGGAAGAAGATGTTGTATATGGTACAAGAGGGAAGAAGATGTTGTACATTGAACAAGTGGGAAGAAGATGGTGTACATGGGACAAGAGGGAAGAAGATGGTGTACATGGTTCAAGAGGGAAGCAGATGGTGTAAATGGTGCAAAAGGGAAGAAGATGGAGTACATGGTACAAGCAGGAAGAAGCTAGTGTACATGGTACAAGAGAGAAAAGGATAGTGTACATGGTACAAGTGGGAAAAATATGGTGTACATGGTACAAGAGGGAAGAAGAGGGAGTACATAGTACAATAAGGAAGAAGAGAGTGTACATGGAACAAGAGAGAAAAGGATAGTGTACATGGTACAAGTGGGAAAAATATGGTGTACATGGTACAAGAGGGAAGAAGATGGAGTACATAGTACAATACGGAAGAATAGAGTGTACATGGTACAAGAAGAACAATAGTGTACATAGTACCAGAGGGAAGGCAAAAGTGTACATGGCAAAACAAGGAAGGCATGAGGGTACATGGTACAACAGGGAAGACAATAGTACACATGGAACAAGAGGGAAGGCAAAAATGTACATGGTACAACAAGGAAGACAAGAGTGTACATGGTACAAGAAGGGAGGCAAGCGTGCACACTGTACTAGAAAGAAGGCAAAAGTGTACGTGGTACAAGTGGAAAGGCAGCAATGAACCTTGGTACAAGAGGGAAGGCAGGAGAGTATATGGTACAAGAGGGAAGGCAGGAGTGTACATGGTACACTCCTTACCTCTTGTACATGGTACAAGAGGTAAGGTAAGATTGTACATGGTACAAGAGGGAAGGTAGTAGTGTACGTGGTACAAGAGGGAAGGCAAGAGTGTACATGGTAAAAGAGGGAAGGCATGATTGTACATGATGCAAGAGGGAAAGCAAGATTGTACATGGAACAAGAGGGAAGGCAAAAGTGTATGTGGTACAAGTGAGAAGGCAAGATTGTACATGGTACAAGAGAGAAGGCAGAAATGTACATGGTACAAGAGGGAAGACAGGAGTATACTTGGAGCAAGAGGGAAGACAGGAATGTACATGGTACAAGAGGGAAGGCCGGAGTGTACATGGTGCAAGAGGGAAGGCAGGAGTGTACATGGAACAATAAGGAAGGCATTAGTCTACATGGTACAAGAAGAATGCAGGAGTGTACATGGCACAAGTGGGAAGGCAGGAGTGTACATGGTACAAGAGGGAAGGCAGGGGTGTAGAGTACAAGAGGGAAGGCAAGAGTGTACATGGACAAGACGGAAGGCAGGAGTGCACATGGTACAAAATGGAATGCAGGAGTGTACATGGTACAAGAGGGAAGCCAGGAGTGTACATGGTACACGAAGGCAGGCAGGATTGTACATGGTACATGCAGGCAGGCAGAATTGTACATGGAACAAGAGGGAAGGCAGGAGTCTACATGGTACAAAAGGGAAGGCAGGAGTGTACATGGTGCAAGAGGGAAGGCAGGAGTGTACATGGAACAAGAGGGAAGGCATTAGTGTACATGGTACAAGAGGGAAAGCAGGAGTGTACATTGTACAAGTGGGAAAGCAGGAGTGTACATGGCACAAATGGGAACGCAGGAGTGTACATGGTACAAGAGGGAAGGCAGAGGTGTAGAGTACAAGAGGTGAGGCAGGAGTGTACATGGACAAGACGGAAGGCAGGAGTGTACATGGTACATGAAGGCAGGCAGGATTGTACATGGTACAAGAGGGAAGGCAGGAGTCTACATAGTACAAGAGGGAATTCAGGAGTGTTCATGGTTCAAGAGGGAATACAGGTGTGTACATGGTACAAGAGGGAAGGCGGGAGTGTACATTGTACAAGAGGGAAGACAGGAGTGTACATTGTACAAGAGGGAATTCAGGAGTTTACATGGTACAAGTTTGAAAGCAGGAGATTACATAGTACAAGAGGGAAGGCAAGAGTGTACATGGTTCAAGAGGGAATACAGATTTGTACATGGTACAAGAGGGAAGGCAGGAGTGTACATTGTACAAGTGGGAAGGCAGGAGTGTACATGGTACAAGTGGGAAAACAGGAGTGGACATGGTACAACTGGGAAGGCAGAAGTGGACATGGTACAAGTGGGAAGGTAGAAGTGGACATGGTACAAGTGGGAAGGCAGGTGTGGATATGGTACAAGTAGGAAGGCAGGAGTGTACATGGTACAAGTGAGAAGGCAGGAGTGGACATGTCACAAGTGGGAAAGCAGGATTGGACATGGTACAAGTAGGAAGGCAGGTGTGGACCTGGTACAAGTGGGAAGGCAGGAGAGTACATGGTACAAGTGGGAAGACAGGAGTGGACATGGTACAAGTGGGAAGGTAGAAGTGGACATGGTACAAGTGGGAAGGCAGGTGTGGATATGGTACAAGTAGGAAGGCAGGAGTGTACATGGTACAAGTGAGAAGGCAGGAGTGGACATGTCACAAGTGGTAAAGCAGGATTGGACATGGTACAAGTGGGAAGGCAGGTGTGGACCTGGTACAAGTGGGAAGGCAGGAGAGTACATGGTACAAGTGGGAAAGCAGGAGTGCACATGGTACAAGTGGGAAGGCAGGAGTGTACATGGTACAAGTGGGAAGACAGGAGTAGACATGGTACAAGTGGGAAGGCAGGAGTGTACATGGTAAAAGTGGGAAAACAGGAGTGAACATGGTACAAGTGGGAAGGCAGGAGTGTACATAATACAAGTGGGAAGGCAGGAGAGGACATAGTACAAGTGGGAAAGCAGGAGTGCAGATGGTACAAGTGGGAAGGCAGGAGTGTACATGGTACAAGTGGGAAGACAGGAGTAGACATGGTACAAGTGGGAAGGCAGGAGTGTACATGGTAAAAGTGGGAAAACAGGAGTGAACATTGTACAAGTGGGAAGGCAGGAGTGTACATGGTACAAGTGGGAAGGCAGGAGTGTACATGGTACAAGTGGGAAGACAGGAGTGGACATGGTACAATTGGGAAGGCAGAAGTGGACATGGTACAAGTGTACAAGTGGGACGGCAGGAGTGTACATGGTACAAGTGGGACGGTAGGAGTGTACATGATACAAGTGGGAAGGCAGGAGTGTACATGGTACAAGTGGGACGGCAGGAGTGTATATGTTACAAGTGGGAAGGAAGGATTGGACATTGTACAAGTGGGAAGGCAGGAGTGTACATGGTACAAGTGGGACGGCAGGAGTGTACATGGTACAAGTGGGAAGGCAGGAGTGTACATTGTAAAAGTGGGAAGGCAGGAGTGTACATTGTACAAGTAGGACATGGTACAAGTGGGAAGGCAGGTGTGGATATGGTACAAGTGGGAAGGCAGGAGTGTACATGGTACAAGTGAGAAGGCAGGAGTGGACATGTCACAAGTGGGAAAGCAGGATTGGACATGGTACAAGTGGGAAGGCAGGTGTGGACCTGGTACAAGTGGGAAGGCAGGAGAGTACATGGTACAAGTGGGAAGGCAGGAGTGGTCATGGTACAAGTGGGAAAGCAGGAGTGGACATGGTACAAGTGGGAAGGCAGGAGTGGACATGGTACAAGTGGAAAGGCAGAGGTGTACATTGTACAAGAGGGAAGGCAGGAGTGTACATGGTACAAGTGGGAAGGCAGGAGTGTACATGGTACAAGTGGGAAGGCAGGAGTGTAGATGATACAAGTGGGAAGGCAGGAGTGTACATGGTACAAGTGGGACGGCAGGAGTGTATATGTTACAAGTGGGAAGGAAGGAGTGGACATTGTACAAGTGGGACGGCAGGAGTGTACATGGTACAAGTGGGACGGTAGGAGTGTACATGATACAAGTGGGAAGGCAGGAGTGTACATGGTACAAGTGGGACGGCAGGAGTGTATATGTTACAAGTGGGAAGGAAGGATTGGACATTGTACAAGTGGGAAGGCAGGAGTGTACATGGTACAAGTGGGACGGCAGGAGTGTACATGGTACAAGTGGGAAGGCAGGAGTGTACATTGTAAAAGTGGGAAGGCAGGAGTGTACATTGTACAAGTAGGAAGGCAGGAGTTTACATGGTTCAAATAGGAAGGCAGGAGTGCACATGGTACAAGTGGGAAGGCAGGAGCGGACATGGTACAAGTGGGAAGGCAGGAGTGTACAAGGTACAAGTGGGAAGGCAGGTGTGAACATGGTACAAGTGGGAAGGCAGGAGTGTACATGGTACAAATGGAAAGGTAGGAGTTTACATGGTACAAATGGGAAGGCAAGAGTGTACGTGGTACAAGTGGGAAGGCAGGAGTGGACATGGTACAAATGGGAAGGCAGGCGTGTACATGGTATAAGTGGGAATACAGGAGTAGACATGGTACAAGTGGGATGGCATTAGTGGACATGGTACAAGTGAGAAGTCAGGAGTGTACATGGTGCACTAGGGAAGGCAGGAGTGGACTTGGTACAAGATTGAAGGCAAGAGTGTACATGGTACAAGAGGGAAGGCAAGGATGTACATGGTACAAGAGGGAAGGGAAGAGTGTACATGGTACAAGTGGGAATGCAAGAGTGTACATGGTACAAGATTGAAGACAAGAGGGAAGGCAAGAGTGTACATGGTACAAGAGGGTAGGCAAGAGTGTACATGGTACAAGAGGGAAGGCAAGAGTGTACATGGTACAAGAGGGAAGGCAAGAGTGTACATGGTACAAGAGGGAAGGCAAGAGTGTACATGGTACAAGAGGGAAGGCAAGAGTGTACATGGTACAAGAGGGAAGGCAAGAGTGTACATGGTACAAGAGAAAGTTTGGTACTGAAAGATAAGATGTGTCAGAGAAATATGAGCTAAGTATTAACTTCTCTTGAGTGACATCCTAGAACTATCTGATTGACCCTCCTGAGTGTCATCCTGGAACTATCTGATTGACCCTCCTGAGTGTCATCCTAGAACTGTCTGATTGACTCTCCTGAGTGACATCCTAGAACTATCTGATTGACCCTCCTGACTGTAATCCTAGAACTATCTGATTGACCCTCCTGAGTGGCATCCTAGAACTATCTGACTGACCCTCCTGAGTGTCATTCTGGAACTGTCTGACTTACCCTCCTGAGTGACAGCCTGGAACTGTCTGACTTACCCTTCAGAGTTACAGCCTGGAACTGTCTGACGTACCCTCCAGAGTGATAGCCTGGAACTGTCTGACTTACCCTTCAAAGTTACAGCCTGGAACGGTCTAACTTACCTTCCAGAGTTACAGCCTGGAACTGTCTGACTTACCCTCGAGAATGATAGCCTGGAACTGTCTGACTTACCCTCCAGAGTGACAGCCTGGAACTGTCTGACTTACCCTCCAGAGTTACAGCTTGGAACTGTCTGACTTACCCTCCAGAGTGACAGCATGGAACTGTCTGACTTACCCTCCAGAGTTACAGCTTGGAACTGTCTGACTTACCCTCCAGAGTGACAGCCTGGAACTGTCTGACTTACCCTCCAGAGTGACAGCCTGGAACTGTCTGACTTACCCTCCAGAGTTACAGCCTGGAACTGTCTGACTTACCCTCCAGAGTGACAGCCTGGAACTTTCTGACGTACCCTCCAGAGTGGCAACCTGGAACTGTCTGACTTACCCTACAGTTGCTCAACAGCCTTGGTGGTGCGCGCGGGTGAGCTCAGTCGTCCCCCTGGTGGAGGTTAGGTGAAATTTTATTTTTGCCACAATGGCGGATACCTACCGGCGCCGTGTCAACACTGTCTGTGTGGACTTGATTAAAGGTGCTGTATATCCTGATAATGCTGAGATCATCTTGCCATTGGTTCTACGTGACACCTTCGGAATACCGACTGAGGCCATTTATGGGATCTCTTTGAACTTTTCAGCCAGATTTTTCGTCAAGTTCAACTCCACTGGCGTGTATGAAGAAGTGGTGGACAAGTTTCAGGACAAGCCTATTGTCGTAAACTCGGGATTGGAGGTGCGTATGTATGACGTGTCGGCGCATTACTCTTGGATTCATGTGAAGAACCTCCCGTTTGAGGCTGCTGAATTTGATGTTCGGCGAGTATTCGGCCAGTATGGGACTATACACGTAGCTAATGTTGGTCGGTGGGAGCAGGGAACTTATGCTGGCATGCTGGCCGGATCATACTCCCTCAAAATGACTTTGAGGAGGCTTATCCCGTCATACGTTCAGATGCAAGAGCTTCGTACTCAAGTATACGTCTCGTATGCTGGACAGGTGAGGATGTGCCGGCTCTGCGGTGCCCTGGGACATATGGCGGCTTCGTGTGATCAATGCACGGAGCTGCAACCTGGACGTCAAGATGATGGGACTTTCCGTGCTGCGGCGGACCTGAGAGAAACGACCAAGACGAGTGTACAGTTATATGTGGCCGAGGTCCTTGATACTGAGGATGTCCCTCGGAGTTGGAGTGAGGCGGTTGATGCTGCGGAGGAGGCCGTTTTGACTTTACCCCCAACAACGCAGGAAGAGGTGTAGGAGTGTTCTCAGGTTGCCATGGAGGGTGACTTGTTGGAGGTGGTCTCTGAGTTATCGAGGCCTTGTTTGGAACTTGTTTGGAACTTGTATGGAACGATGGGACAGGGATTAGTGATATAGTGGAATGGTGGAGTGTGCGGGCTAAAGTGGCAATCCAGGAATTTTATAGGCAACTGGGTAGGGAAGATGCGAGGCAAAGGTTGGGAATGTTGAGGTACCTAGAGGGGCAATTGAGGACTTGTTATGAGAGTGGAGGGCTGTATCCCCTAGCTGAAATTGATCATCCGCGGTCACGATTGCGGGAGTTGCAGAATGAAAATTTTCATGCTCTGAGGGTACAAGGAGGTTTAGAGTAAGTTTTATGGGGGATAAGCCCTCTGCGTTATTGTTACGTACTTTTCAGAACCGGAGAAGAGATATGACGGTCATGTCTTTGAGGGTAACTGAGGAGTGCCGTGGGTATCGGAAGGGGCAGATTCTTCGTACCACGGAAGCCATGAGTTATTATGCGTATGCTTGGTTTGAGTGTAAGATGAGTCAGGGGGTTAGTGATGGGGTATCCCGGGATGTAATTTTAGATTGTATAGTTGAGAGGATAGGGGCTGGAGATAGAGAGAGTATGGAAGGGTCTATAACTGAGGAGGAGGTTTGGTAGGCAGTGAAGGGTCAGGCCCTGGGCAAGGTCCCTGGCCTGGATGGGATTTATGGGGATTTTTTTATAGTTCATTGGGAGGTTCTGCGAGGGATGCTAGTTAGGCTGTTTAATTTTATGAAATTGAAAGGTAGTTTGGGTGGGGATATGTCAATAGGTAATGTAGTTTTAGTGCTGAAAAATCGTGCATGTGGGACAGTTGAGGATTATAGGCCAATCACACTTGTGTGCAGATTATAAGATATTTGCACGAATTCTAGCTAATAGAATGAAAGGAGTTTTGGAGAGCTTACTGGAGGGGGTCAGTATGGGGTACCACGGAGAAGTGTGAGGGAGGGTCATCGGAGGATCAAAGGTTTTTTAGAGAGCAGAAAAGCTGGGGAAGTTTTGGGGCTTGACTGGGAAAAGGCATATGATAGTGTTGATATGGATATGTTGCAAGCAGTGCTTTTACAGCAGGGGTTTGGGGCGGAGGTCGTGGGTTGGGTCCGCACTTTGTATGAGCATGCACGTTTGAGGGTACAGGTGAATGGGAGGTTGGGGACCGAGGTGCGTTTGGGGCGGGGGCTGCGGCAGGGGTGCCCCTTGTCGCAGCTCCTGTTTACGTGTTTACAGGAACCTTTTTTTCAGGTTGGTGCCAGAAGGGGTGAGGGAAGGGAGTAATCATGGGGTGGCAGAAACGGGTATTATAGGTTATGTAGACGACACCACTATTTTAGTAGGCACAATGGAGGGGTTAGGTAATGTAAATAGGATAATTGAGGTTTTTGGTTTGGCCACTGGTATGCGGGTGAATAGGGTAAAATCGAAATTATTGGAGGTTGGGGAATGGGTAGGGGGAGCGTTGGGTCAGGGTTTTGGGTGGCCAATAGTGGATAGGTTAAGGATATGTGGTGTGTGTTTTTGTAATCAGGCGAGTGTTGCGCGGGAGGTGAATTCCTCGGCAGTGGTTAATGCCGCTCTGGGTAGGATGGGGGGGTGGCAGCCTGGAGAGGTCACTCTCTTACAGAGGGTTGTAGTTGTTAATTCCTTAGTATACAGTAAGTTGTGGTATGTAGCTGCGGTATACCCCCTTGTGGAGGACGATGTTTTAAGATTGCAAAGTCGGGTATTAAGGTTTATATGGGGTTATGGGAGGCATTGGTTAGGGAGGGATGTGGTAATGACTAAGGTAGCGAAGGGAGGGCTAGGTTTGATACCACTGCAGAGACGTTTGATGGGCATATATGTTAGGCAGGAATACCTAGCACGAGGTGGGATTCGAGGAGTGAGAGTGGGGAGGGTAATGAGTGAGGTTCGCAGATGGTGGAAGGGAGGGAATTTGTTGTTTTGTGAGGCAATTTTAAGGTATCTTTTGGTGGTTCCAAATCCTGGTAAGGTGAAGGTAGGGAGGTTAGATAAGGTGGGAAGGCGAGAAAAGGAGGTTTTAGGTATGGAGGTTTATCCGTGTTATGATTGGAATGTAACGTGGTTTTGGTTTAAGCATTTAAAGTTGCCTCCTAAGGTACGTGAGATTGGTTTTCGCTTTTTACATGGTATATTGGCGTCTAGGGCTCAGCTTTTCGTGATGGGACTATTGGGCGATGGGTTTTGTCAGCGCTGTGGGTTATGGGATATGGCTTTCCATGTTGTATATTTTTGTGGGGGTCTTGAGGGGGTGAGGGAATGGTTTTTAGGGATCATCCGGGGTGTGGGGGGGGTTTATCTATGTTAAGATGTTTAAATCTGAATGTTGTGGGGTGCCCAGAGGATGTGAGGCGTGCGGTGATGTATTTGGTATTGGATTATATTTATGTTCTGTGGAGTATGAGGGAGGTTCGGAGCGATGTTAGGATTAGGGCTTTGGCAGCGAGATTTTATAGGACTAAGTGTAGGAACCAGGAGTTGTATGGGAGGGTGTGGGATAGATTTTTTCTGAGGGTTATAGGCAATTGTCGATGGGGTCGTTGCTGGGTTAACTCTGAGCAATGGTTTCTGGGGTTTTTACAAGGAAGGGGTTGGTCTCTGGTGTGGGGGGTTTGAAGGGTTAGGTGTGTAAGTTGTTTCGTGGGGTTTATGTATGGGGTAGGGGGAGGGGTGGTTTGTCGGGTTTTTTTCCCGGTCATCCACTCACCCTTTTTCCCTTGGGGAAAGGGGTAGGGGTTTTTCTTTTTATGGATGAGTATGTGTGTGGTATGTTTGGTGACTCGGACCGGGGGGGATGGGTAGGTTTTGGGTGGTTATATTTTTGTACTTTTTGGGTTTCAGGGTTTTTTCCAAAGAAGGTTTGCCTTACTTGCGGGCCAGGTGTGTGCCCTAAGTGTTTTTTATATTGTTTTTTTCCCTTTTGGTTCTCTTTTCAAAGAGGTTAAAGTTTTTTATTATTATTATTCCCTTTTCATGGCTTGTTATCTGGCAATATTCTTCGTATTTTAATATGAGAAGATGTACTGCAGTTCTTTCTTTCTATGTATGTATAGACACTGGATGGGAGTGATCCGATGACTTTATCACTGTGAGGTGTTGGTACCAGGCCACGGGTTTCCTTTTACTGAAGTTTATATGACTTGCACGCAATGTGTGTGTGCCTAGGATCATTATTATTGTTGGGTCACATTATCAAGGGTTTTAGTTGTAGGTTTAGGGTTTTCATTGTGTTTTTCAAACCCTTTTGGGGTTTCTATGTTTTGTTTCAGTTAGGTATATTTTTTTTTTGTGTATACATATTGGATAGGATCTTATATATGTTTGTTGTACTATGTGTAAATTGCTTTGCAGATCTTATAGGATCCATAATCACTGTTTTGTTTTGTTACTTTCATTTGGAATGCTTAGGATCTTTTTATTTGTGAGACGGACTTTTGTAAAAAAAAAAAAATGTATCATTTAGCGTGTTATGTGCTATTTATGTTGGTGTTTATTTGTGCCTTAGATATATTGTATATGTGTTTTGTCGGTATTAAATGTTATTGTGTGTCGGAGGCTTCATTTGGGAATATTGAAGTTTTAGGGGTACTTATTGGGTTTAGGGTTTTCATAGTGTTTTTGTCTACACACTATAGGTTTTTTTCCATTTTATATGTTTTTTTCTATGTCCATTGCGAGAGCACCATAGTTCAGTTTTGCTGTTTCTATAGTTAAGTGTTTTCGATGTTTTTCATTCTGGATCCATAAAAAAAAAAAAAAAAAAAAAAAAGGTTATATGTGCAGGCCAGTGGGGCTAAGTGGGGTTGGTAAAATATATAGTTATTGATGGGACTCGTGTTGCAGGTTATTTTTTGTAATTTATAGTGCACGTGAGGTATTTGTGAAACGCCAAGAGCATGGATAGAATAAATGGGTATTTTGGAGTTTAGATTTTTGTATATTATATACTTCTATATGTTATATACAACGTATTGTAATATGTTGTTAAATAAAAAAAAATAAAAAAAATTACCCTTCAGAGTGACAGCCTGGAACTGTCTGACTTACCCTCCAGAGTTACAGCCTGGAACTGTCTGACTTACCCTTCAGAGTGACAGCCTGGAACTGTCTGACTTACCCTCCAGAGTTACAGCCTGGAACTGTCTGACTTACCCTCCAGAGTTTCAGCCTGGAACTGTCTAACTTACCCTTCAGAGTGACAGCCTGGAACTGTCTAACTTACCCTTCAGAGTTACAGCCTGGAACTGTCTGACTTACCCTCTAGAGTTACAGCCTGGAACTGTCTGACTTACCCTCTAGAGTTACAGCCTGGAACTGTCTGACTTACCCTCCAGAGTTACAGCCTGGAACTGTCTGACTTACCCTTCAGAGTGACAACCTGGAACTGTCTGACTTACCCTCCAGAGTTACAGCCTGGAACTGTCTAACTTACTCTTCAGAGTGACAGCCTGGAACTGTCTGACTTACCCTCCAGAGTTACAGCCTGGAACTGTCTAACTTACTCTTCAGAGTGACAACCTGGAACTGTCTGACTTACCCTCCAGAGTTACAGCCTGGAACTGTCTAACTTACTCTTCAGAGTGACAGCCTGGAACTGTCTGACTTACCCTCCAGAGATACAGCATGAAACTGTCTGACTTGCCTTCCAGAGTGACAGCCTGGAACTAACTTACTCTCCTGAGTGACAACAAGGAACTGTGTAACTCATTAGCCTGAGTGATATTCTAGAACTAACCTTCTATTATGAGAGACAGCAATGAACTGTCTAATTTACTATCCTAAGCGACACCCTGGAACTATCTAACTTACTGTCGTAAGTGACAACCAGGAACTGTCTAATTTACTATCCTAAGTGACAGCAAGAAACTGTGCACCTTGCCATCGAATCTGCTAGTTTATTGCGCACCTCATTTCTAGAATAAAGATTCCCAAATATTGCTCAAGGGTCTCAAGAGATTGTTCATTCGGATTTGTATACAGCTGTTGACTTATCTATTGCAAGCAAACTTGGGAAATCTACTGAATTTGTCTGGTATCTTTTTCATTAATTACATATCTTGACATATTCCATTGGTTATTAAACTATCTATCTCTATATTCCTCAATAAGAGGATAATTAAGCACATGGTATTCAAGATAGTGACCATAGGGCTGGCCGCATAAATTCCATTTGGTTTGATCTCCAGCTGTGTGTCTGCTAAGCTCCCAGAAGTACTTGTAACCAAGCCTAAGCCTGGCCACGACAACATCAATTAGTCTGTTCATATTGCAAGTTGCTCCATAAACGTACTTATCTACGTTCATGTTATTATAGTGAGAATGCTTCTAACTGCATTCCTATAACATTCATTTTCATTATTTACTTCTCGTCTACTAATATTCCTAATGCTAGGCACAGATACACCAAAGTTATATTCTACCTTTTCCTTCATGGTACTTTTTTGACTAACTTATTAACTTTATCATGAAGGCGTGATCCAATGTTTGATGGAATCCATAATAATTGTACATTAATTTCTTCTTTCCGATTTTTTGAGTATCTATATCTGGCTTCTCCAATGAGCATGTTATTAGAGTCATGTGAGTCAAGAGCCTTAGTTAATGACATAAAAACAGCAGTAATCATAGGGTCAAGCTCAGTGTCAAAAGTTAACTTTAGCGCCATTAGGATGGCAAAAAAATTCAGTTTGCAGTTTAGAAGAACAGTTGTTAATTTTTATGCCTAACTCAACATAGTTCCTCTCGTTTTTTACTAAGGAGGTGACAACAAGAGCAGATGTAGACTTGGCAGTAGACTCCTGCTTAGATCCATCAGTGCATATAACTTTAATTATTACCCTGCTGTATGACACACTGGAACTGTCTGACGTTTTAAATGACAATGACATACAGTCTGATTTACCTTCCGAGTGACAACTGTTAACTTGCTGACTTACCCTTCTAAATGACAGGAAAGAGCTATTTGACTTAACCTGAGTAACAACTAGGAACTGTCTGATTATCCTTCCAAGTGACAGCCAGGAATTCTCTGATTTACCCTTTATTCCGACAGGAAGGAACTGACTGACTCGCTCTCCTGAGTGCATGCGTAAGTTAGACTCAGCCTCCAGTGTGAGATAATGGATCTGTCTGACTTGACCTGCAGGGTGAGATAATGGATCTGTCTGACTTGACCTCCAGTGTGAGATCATGGAACTGACTGACTTAACCTCCAGTGTGAGATCATGGAACTGACTGACTTAACCTCCAATGTGAGATCATGGAAATGCCTGACTTAACCTCCAGTGTGAGATCATGGAACTGTCTGTCTTAACCTCCAGTGTGAGATCATGTAACTGACTGACTTAACCTCCAATGTGAGATCATGGAACTGCCTGACTTAACCTCCAATGTGAGATCATGGAACTGCCTGACTTAACCTCCAGTGTGAGATCATGGAACTGTCTGACTTAACCTCCAGTGTGAGATCATGGAACTGCCTGTCTTAACCTCCAGTGTGAGATCATGGAACTTTCTGACTTAACCTCCAGTGTGAGATCATGGAACTGCCTGTTTTAACCTCTAATGTGAGATCATGGAACTGCCTGACTTAACCTCCAGTGTGAGATCATGGAAATGCCTGACTTAACCTCCAGTGTGAGATCATGGAACTGTCTGTCTTAACCTCCAGTGTGAGATCATGGAACTGACTGACTTAACCTCCAATGTGAGATCATGGAACTGACTGACTTAACCTCCAATGTGAGATCATGGAACTGCCTGACTTAACTTCCAATGTGAGATCATGGAACTGCCTGACTTAACCTCCAGTGTGAGATCATGGAACTGTCTGACTTAACCTACAATGTGAGATCATAGAACTGCCTGACTTAACCTCCAGTGTGAGATCATGGAACTGTCTGGCTTAACCTCCAGTGTGAGATCATGGAACTGACTGACTTAACCTCCAATGTGAGATCATGGAACTGCCTGACTTAACCTCCAATGTGATATCATGGAAATGCCTGACTTAACCTCCAGTGTGAGATCATGGAACTGTCTGTCTTAACCTCCAGTGTGAGATCATGGAACTGACTGACTTAACCTCCAATGTGAGATCATGGAACTGCCTGACTTAACCTCCAATGTGAGATCATGGAACTGCCTGACTTAACCTCCAGTGTGAGATCATGGAACTGTCTGACTTAACCTCCAGTGTGAGATCATGGAACTGCCTGTCTTAACCTCCAGTGTGAGATCATGGAACTGTCTGACTTAACCTCCAGTGTGAGATCATGGAACTGCCTGACTTAACCTCCAGTGTGAGATCATGGAACTGTCTGACTTAACCTCCAGCGTGAGATCATGAAACTGTCTGACTTAACCTCCAGTGTGAGATCATGGAACTGCCTGTCTTAACCTCCAGTGTGAGATCATGGAACTGTCTGTCTTAACCTCTAATGTGAGATCATGGAACTGCCTGACTTAACCTCCAGTGTGAGATCATGGAACTGTCTGACTTAACCTCCAGTGTGAGATCATGGAACTGACTGACTTAACCTCCAATGTGAGATCATGGAACTGCCTGACTTAACCTCCAATGTGAGATCATGGAACTGTCTGACTTAACCTCCAGTGTGAGATCATGGAACTGCCTGTCTTAACCTCCAGTGTGAGATCATGGAACTGTCTGACTTAACCTCCAGCGTGAGATCATGGAACTGCTTGACTTAACCTCCAGTGTGAGATCATGGAACTGCCTAACTTAACCTCCAGTGTGAGATCATGGAACTGACTGACTTAACCTCCAATGTGAGATCATGGAACTGCCTGACTTAACCTCCAATGTGAGATCATGGAAATGCCTGACTTAACCTCCAGTGTGAGATCATGGAACTGTCTGACTTAACCTCCAGTGTGAGATCATGGAACTGACTGACTTAACCTCCAATGTGAGATCATGGAACTGTCTGACTTTACCTCCAGTGTGAGATCATGGAACTGACTGACTTAACCTCCAGTGTGAGATCATGGAACTGCCTGACTTAACCTCCAATGTGAGATCATGGAACTGTCTGACTTAACCTCCAGTGTGAGATCATTGAACTGTCTGACTTAACCTCCAGTGTGAAATCATGGAACTGCCTGTCTTAACCTCCAGTGTGAGATCATGGAACTGTCTGACTTAACCTCCAGCGTGAGATCATGGAACTGCCTAACTTAACCTCCAGTGTGAGATCATGGAACTGCCTAACCTAACCTCCAGTGTGAGATCAAGGAACCGTCTAACTTAACCTCCAGTGTGAGATCATGGAACTGTCTGACTTAACCTCCAGTGTGAGATCATGGAACTGTCTGACTTAACCTCCAGTGTGAGATCATGGAACTGCCTGACTTAACCTCCAGTGTGAGATCATGGAACTGCCTGACTTAACCTCCAGTGTGAGATCATGGAACTGTCTGACTTAACCTCCAGTGTGAGATCATGGAACCGTCTAACTTAACCTCCAGTGTGAGATCATGGAACTGTCTGACTTAACCTCCAGTGTGAGACCATGGAACTGCCTGTCTTAACCTCCAGTGTGAGATCATGGAACTGTCTGATTTAACCTCCAGTGTGAGATCATGGAACTGCTTGACTTAACCTCCAGTGTGAGATCATGGAACTGTCTGACTTAACCTCCAGTGTGAGATCATGGAACTGCTTGACTTAACCTCCAGTGTGAGATCATGGAACTGCCTGACTTAACCTCCAGTGTGAGATCATGGAACTGTCTGACTTAACCTCCAGTGTGAGATCATGGAACCGTCTAACTTAACCTCCAGTGTGAGATTATGGAACTGCCTGACTTAACCTCCAGTGTGAGACCATGGAACTGCCTGTCTTAACCTCCAGTGTGAGATCATGGAACTGCCTGACTTAATCTCCAGTGTGAGATCGTGGAACTGTCTAACTTAACCTCCAGTGTGAGATCATGGAACCGTCTAACTTGCCCTCTCTAGTGAGAGAAAGCAACTTACGTACTCTCCTGGGTGGCTGTCAGAAACAGACTTACTCATTCTTCTGTGTGACAGCATATATACACTCACCCTCAGGTGTGACAGAAGGTATATTCTTCACTATTTCATATACAACTTGACTATTGTTGTTCATCATCCTGTAAGGAGACAAAGGGAGTGGCTAGTTAACAGGAGAAGGAAATAGTGAACACTTAACCCAAGACTGTATCCCCCTTCATATAATGATTGAACACTCATTAACAGTGACCACTGTCACTCACTAAATAATGTCAAATGACTGAACATTGTCATATACTTGTCATCCCATGACTAAATCCTATCCTCTATTTGCGATCCCATGAATATATATACTGCTTCCCCAGACCTAAGATAATCGTTCTAATCAATTGTCACTTCTTGCCCAAAGTTAATATCTTACATAATTCTTTCTTGGAAAGTGTGCACACCAAACGTATTTTTTCTTGGCAAGTGTGCACACCAAACATATTTCTTCTTGGCAAGTGTGCACACCAAACATATTTCTTCTTGGCAAGTGTGCACACCAAACATATTTCTTCTTGGCAAGTGTGCACACCAAACATATTTCTTCTTGGCAAGTGTGCACACCAAACATATTTCTTCTTGGCAAGTGTGCACACCAAACATATTTCTTCTTGGCAAGTGTACACACCAAACATAGTTCTTCTTGGCAAGTGTGCACACCAAACATATTTCTTCTTGGCAAGTGTACACACCAAACATATTTCTTCTTGGCAAGTGTGCACACTAAACATATTTCTTCTTGGCAAGTGTGCACACAAACATATTTCTTTCAGGCAAGTGTGCACACCAAACATATTTCTTCTTATCAAGTGTGCACACAAACATATTTCTTTCTGGCAAGTGTGCACACCAAACATATTTCTTCTTGGCAAGTGTGCACACCAAACATATTTCTTCTTGGCAAGTGTGCACACCAAACATATTTCTTCTTGGCAAGTGTGCACACAAACATATTTATTTCAGGCAAGTGTGCACACCAAACATATTTCTTCTTGGCAAGTGTGCACACAAACATATTTCTTTCTGGCAAGTGTGCACACCAAACATATTTCTTCTTGGCAAGTGTGCACACCAAACATATTTCTTCTTGGCAAGTGTGCACACCAAACATATTTCTTCTTGGCAAGTGTGCACACAAACATATTTCTTTCAGGCAAGTGTGCACACCAAACATATTTCTTCTTGGCA
Source organism: Cherax destructor (assembly GCA_009830355.1). Classification (NCBI taxonomy): domain Eukaryota; kingdom Metazoa; phylum Arthropoda; class Malacostraca; order Decapoda; family Parastacidae; genus Cherax; species Cherax destructor. Next base: position 76,317 of record WNWK01006871.1, read on the forward strand.
AGTGTGCACACAAACATATTTCTTTCTGGCAAGTGTGCACACCAAACATATTTCTTCTTGGCAAGTGTGCACACCAAACGTATTTCTTCTTGGCAAGTGTGCACACCAAACTATTTCTTCTTGGCAAGTGTGCACACCAAACTATTTCTTCTTGGCAAGTGTGTACACTAAACTTCTCTCCTGTTCAAATGCTACACTAAACTTGTCCTCTTATAGCCAGAGGTCGCACCAAACTCTCCTCTCTTATTCAAAATGGTTACCTTGCAAAAAAGCTGTCCTCACCTGCTCATAGGATGCATTAAAGCTGTCCTCACCTGCTCAGAAATTTCCCCTCCCTTGCCAAATATTTCTCCTAACCTCCTTCTCCTTCATGGGATAGAACTCTCCCTCTTCCTATTCCCTCGACGGTAAAGATTATTTTCCCTACTTGTTTCCTCCCTGCTATGAACTGTCCCTTTATTTATTCTTTCCTGCTTGAAAACTCTCTCCATTATCTTTCTTACCTGTTACTTTCTTGCTTGAAGCTGCCGTTAATTGTGGCTTCCTTTAAGACAGTTTCCTACTTTCCACAACTAAATTACAAGGACATACATGTAACTCATTGTAACTCACTGTAACTCACTTGCTCTTTGAGAAAATTCTGTTTTGTGTTGAGCCGACAAATTTTTTATGTTCCTCTTTTCTCCGGATAATGGTAAAATTTCCCCCCCTCTTGAGAATAGCGCCGCTGTGAAGCGCTGATAGGCAGATGTCGGAATCCTGGAAGAATGGCAGGTAATAGACTTTTTTTTTTTTTTGAGGATTCTAGTTATTTCCAATAAGCGTTGCCCACTGTTATTTAACATGATTAACTTATAAATAACATTATCTTATAACCTATATTTGAATTCCTTCCAGTCACTGAATAAAACTATCCACAAAAAACACTAGTAACTAATTTTAGACTGCATGGAAAGTAAATACATATTAAAGTTTCTAGTACACTAAATATTATAAAAATTATGCATTCAGATTTCTCATAGTTTTATAAGTAAAATAGGCTTTTACTTTTCAAACTAAATTATTGGTTATACAGAGGACCCTTGATTTTCATGATCCCCAACTTGCATGTAAAACCGCAGTTATTCTCTATAAAATGTATTTTTTGATAATATTTCCAATAAGAAATAATGTAAATCCAATTAATCCATTCCAGACACCAAAAAAATATTAACAAAAAATACATTTTATGCAAAATAACTGTGGTTTTACATGCATGTTGGGGATCATGAAAAATCAAGGGTCCACTGTACTCCTTCACACATGTGTCCATGTGTCTAGTCTTAACTCTATACGAGGAGATAGCCAGAGCTTGCTTCCACCACCAGCTCACAAGACTGCCATTCCCACCAGCCCCGTGAGGGTGGGGAATGGGACTAGGCCTGAGAGACAATTGGTCCCAAAAGATGAGGAGGTACTCAAGTACCCGAGAAAGAGAGCCAAGGCAGGGAGAGCCAAGGCCGGGAGAGCCAAGGCCGGGAGAGCCAAGGCCGGGAGAGCCAAGGCCGGGAGAGCCAAGGCCGGGCCACCACTTGGAAAAGGCCCGGGCCAGCGAATATACCGGCTAATCTCCAACAACAACAATCTTAACTCTATAACTTTATAAACACTCCAATTACACGATGCCCGATTATAACATTCTTGTGTCAGAAGCCAGATATTATATACCACTTATTGTACGATACTTGTCTGACAGCACCAAGGTATCTTGATACAGAGGATGTATTCCGTAACTCTTTTGCTAATAACAGTTTAGCAGGACCTACTTGCATTAGTGGGTCCCAGCCAACTGTAACGTTATCTCTAACTGCTATACCTCTCTTCTAGCTCCAGACTGATGCTTCTGTTTAAGAGTATGAGAGTGACCATTTTATGTCAAGGCTGACGAAATGAAAACCTCAAATTACTGTCAACTACTGTGTCCAGTTGTGTTCTACTCAACAAACCTGCTGAGTAGACGAAACGTTTCGTGAATAAAGATCCCTAAATGTTGAGCCAATGTGTTATTGATCAGTGATGGTTTACTGTGATGGGGGAAGTGTTGATGCAACTATTAGAAAGTGCTAAGTTATATACTTGAATGACTAACGAAATCGCAATAACACGATTGTAAACCGCCATGGGTTCGATCCCCGTGGTTTATATAATTGAACAGTTGGTCAAAGTTATATTGACCATTCATAAAGTTTTTTTCAGGTGAAATCTTTGGAACGCTTTATCAGTTCTGAAAAGAGGAAAGTCCCTCCTCGTTAAAAATAAAAGTGATCTAAAATAAAGAATAGAGAGGCAACAGATATATCAGATCATTTTTTAGTTGTAGCTACAACAAGAGTGCAAGGTAAATGGGTGGTACAAGGAGAATGGTATCAGAAAGTAAGAGAGAGGTGAAGGTTTACAAACTAAAAATGGAGGCAGTTAAGATAAAATATAAGTAACTACTGGTACAAGCATAAGCTAGTGAGAGTATAGGCAATGCGGATGAAGAGATATGAAGGTACATTTAACAATGCAGTGTTAGAGTGTTCAGCAGAAGTTTGTGGTTATAGGAGGGTGGGTGCGGGAGGGAAGAGGAGTGATTGGTGGAATGATGAGGTAAAGAGAGTAGACACAGAGAAAAGTTAGCATATGAGAAGTTTTATCAAAGTAGAAGTGATGCATGGAGGGAGGATTATATAGAAAAAAAGAGAGGTTAAAAGAGTCGTGAAGGATTATAAAAGAAGAGTAAATGAGAGAGTGGGTGAAATGCTGTCAACAGTTTTTTCTGAGAATATGAACAAGTTTTGGAGTAAGATTAAAAAGCTGAGAAAGTCTGAGGAATAAATGGATTTAACTTTTAAAAATAGGAGAGAAGAGTTATTAGATGGGGAGTTGGAGATATCGGGAAGATGGAGGGAATATTTTGAGGAACTGTTAAATATTGATGAAGATAGGGAAGCTGTGATTTTTGTTCATTGGCCAGGGAGGTATAGCATCTTATAAGAGTGAGGAAGAGCCAGATGTGAGTGAGGGAGAGGTACGTGAGGCTGTGGTTAGAATGAAAGGGGGTGAAACAGCTGGGATTGAGGAGATCAAGACAGAAATGTTAAAGTCAAGTGGATATAGTTTTGAATGGTTGATGCTTTTATTTAATAAATGTATGAAAGTGGGAAAGGTACCTAGGGATTGGCAGAGAGCATGTACAGTTATTTTGTATAAAGGCACAAAGGACAAAAGAGAGTGTAAAAGTAAGATGGAGTGTAGGATCGCACTCCATCTTACTTTAAAGTTTAAGAAGGGTAGGGGTGTGTAGACCAAGTATTTACAGTGAAGCATAGAAGTGATAAGGGTAAAGAGGTTTTTGTTGTATTTATAGATTTAGAAAAGGCATAAGATAGGGTGGATAGGGGAGCAATGTGGCAGGTGTTGCAAGTGTATGGAATAGGTGGCAGGTTACTGAAAGCAGTTAAGAGTTTTAACGAGGATAGTGAGACTCAGGTTAGAGTATGTTCGAGAGAGGGAGATTATTTCCCAGTAAAAGAAGGCCGTAGACAGGGACGCACGATGTCACAATGTTTTTTTTCAATATATTTATAGATGGGGTTGTAAGAGAAGTGAATGTTCTGGTGTGGGATTAAAAGATGAAGAAGCTAACAAAGTGGGAATTGTCACTTGCTTTCTGCTTATGACACTCTGCTTTTGGAAGATTCTGAATTGAAGTGGAAGAGGTTAGTAGACAAGTTTTGAAGGGTTTGTAAAAGAAGGAAATTAAAAGTGAACATAGGAAAGAAGTGATGAGGATTACAAAAAAATACGTAATGAAAGACTGGATAGCAGATTAGAGGGAGGGAGTATGAAGGAAGTGAATGTGTTCAGACATTTGGAAGTAGATTTGTCAACAGATGGCTCTATGAAAGACGAAGGGGTAAAAAAATGAGTGGTGCACTGAGGAGTCTGTGGAGACAACGTTATCCATGGAAGCAAAGAGGGGAATGTATGAGAGTATAGTGGTACCAACACTCTTATATGGGTGTGAAGCATGGGTGGTTAATGTTGCAACAAGGAGAAAACTGGAGGCAGAGGATATGTAGTGTCCGAGGGCAATGTGCAGTGTGAATATAATGCACAGAATCCATAGCTTGGAGATTAGGAGGTTCGGGGTTTCTGAAAGTATTATCTAGAGGGCAAAGGAGGGGTTGATGAAGTGGTTTGGACATTTATAGAGGATGGAACAAAACAGATTGACAATAAGCTTTAATAACCCTTTTAACTCATGTGTAAGTCCCGCATAATATAAACCTTGGTAATGGGAGGTCGTGGGTATCGGTGAGCCTTTGTCTCAGAATATTTTTTGCAGTATCAGTAGAAACGTTGGTAGAAGACTGTAACATCGAAGGAAGCCATGCCATCCTGAATGTTAAAAACTTTCAGGATGGAAATTCGAGAGAGGTCACCTGAGTGTTTGAGGTGGGTATGACTGATGATGCCCAGAATTGCTGAGAGGTATTCGGCAAGGTGGCCAGCTAATCTGTGTGATGCCATCAATAAACTTTACATTTGAACTAGAAAAAGTTGGCAAACTTCCTTTCCTCGACGTCCTCCTGTGAAGGTCTCTCGACAGTGACAAACGTCTCTTCAAAGTGTATAGAAAACCCACCAACAAGGACGATCTTATACACTTGTGTTCGCACCAAGACACCCGCACTAAAAGAGGTGTCCTCAATGGCTTCTTCTTGACAGATCTTCGCATCTCCAGCTCTTGTTTTCTTGAAGAAGAATGTATCTACATAACACAAGCCTTTACACGTCTTCAGTTTCCATTAATTCTTAAGTTTCCATTAATTCAGTTCCATTAATTCTTCAATTTCCATTAATATTGGCTCTGGTGGCCTGGTGGCTAAAACTCTCGCTTCACACGGCGAGGGCCTGGGTTCGATTCCCAACCAGGGTAGAAACATTGGGCGTGTTTCTTTACACCTGTTATCTATGTTCCCCATCAGTAAAATGGGTACCTGGGTGTTAGTCGACTGGTGTGGGTCGCATCCTGGGACACTGACCTAATCTGCCCGAAATGCTCAGCATAACAAGGGGCTTTCTATGTAGTAGAATGTCACTGATGTCAGCTAGGCCTGTATACCATGTACATGTACTTGTAGTAAATAAAGATATAAAGATATATATATATATATATATATATATATATATATATATATATATATATATATATATATATATATATATATATATATATATAATTATTCAAGGCATAAGCTATTCTCAACAAACCGCCCATGGAACAGCCCTCTAAGCAGCTCATAGTGTTGGCATTTGGTGATGTTGCCACAATAATCGCCAGGCACTTGCCAAGAGTAACAATAATGTTTCCCCCATAAACACATCATTCATCAAAGACCTCACTAGGAAACGCAGCCTCACACCCCTACACAGCCCCACACCCCCTACTTCCACAGCAGGCGTCTACACAATCCCCTGTGGATACTGTCCCAAGATATATGTAGGTGAAACAGGCAGAGATCTTGCGGTCCGCCTGAACGAGCATCGAAATGCAAGTAACAGAGCGACTTTTAAGGTACGCCTGTGTCCTTCACAGGGACTCGATGGGGCATTTAATGAATTATGATGAGGCACAACTCGTTGTCACAGAACAAGACTAATCGCCGTCACCGACACAACAAAGCGTAACTCAAGAAACTATAAAAATTTCTAAAACATTAGTATACATGATATTCAGCCACCTATCAAACAACACAGGAGTCACATGACCTCATCGTCTACCCGTCCTCATCCCAACATGACATTCTTCAGGTCACTATGAGTCACTCGCACCTCACTCTCCGCCTACATATGCTTTCTTTTATCCTCTGTATGTTAGAAATAATCAAGGTCCCAGGACCGAAACGTTTTCTAATAAATATGTCCTAGTGTTTGCTTACGTGTTTTTCTAAAACATAAGAAAAGCTAAATGGAACTATGAAAATGAATTGGCAAATGATTCAAAAACTAACCTGAAAGGCTTTTTCCAGATACATTTTTATTATCTCTTGTAGGTTCTGTTACACACTGTTTCAGAAAGCAGTCCTAAACTACTTCCAAGAAGTCACTGGACTCTAGATTACCAGTCAAAGACATCCAGTCAATTTGACTAAAGTTAAAATCCCCCACAATTACTACGTCATCATGTTCGGTAAAAAGACACAAGTGCAACTAATGTGACATTTTATTGTGGCCTTTTTATCAAGCCGTTAAAACGGCTTGATAAAACTCCTGGAGAGCGAAACGTGGCCACAATAAAATGTCACATTAGTTGCACCTGTGTCCTGTTGCACCTGTGTCTGAAATTCTACCAACATTAAGCGAAACAAAGCTGAAGGGGGTAGGTGAGTTTCAGTGGGGAGAAATAAATGGGATTAAGTCAGGAGTATCTGAGAGAGTTAGAGCTAAGGAAGGAGTAGCAATAATGTTGAAGGATCAGTTATGGAAGGAGAAGAGGGAACATAAATGTGTAAATTCAAGGATTATGTGAATTAAAATAAGGGTCGGATGTGAAAAGTGGGTCATAATAAGTGCGTATGCACCTGGAGAAGATAGGAGAGTAGAGGAGAGAGAGAGAGATTTTGGGAGATGTTAAGCGAGTGTGTAGGAACTTTTGAGCCAAGTGAGAGAGTAATCGTGGTAGGAGACCTAAATGCTAAAGTAGGAGAAGGGTTTAGAGAGGGGGTGGTAGGAAAGTTTGGGGTACCAGGTGTAAATGATAATGGGGAGCATTTGATTGAACTATGTATAAAAAGGGGTTTGGTTATAGGTAACACATATTTTAAGAAAAAGAGGATAAATAAGTATACAAGATATGATGTAGGGCGAAATGAGAGTAGTTTGTTGGACTACATATTGTTAGATAAAAGACTGTTGGGTAGACTTCAGGATGTACATGTTTATAGAGGGGCCACAGATATATCAGATCACTTTTTAGTTGTAGCTACAGTGAGAGTAAAAGGTAGATGGGATACAAGGAGAATGGAAACAGCAAGTAAGAGAGAAGTGAAGATTTATAAACTAAAGGAGTTGGCAGTTAGGGTAAGATATAAACAACAGTTGGAGGACAGATAGGCTAGTGAGAGTATAGGCAGTGGGGTAGAAGAGGTATGGGGTAAGTTTAAGAATATAGTGCTAGAGTGTTCAGCAGACGTTTGTGGTTATAGGAAATTGGGTGCAGCAGGGAAGAAGAGCGATTGGTGGAATGATGATGTAAAGAGAGTAGTAACAGAGAAAAAGTTAGCATATGAGAGGTTTTTACAAAGTAGAAGTGATGCAAGGAGGAAGGAGTATATGGAGAGAAAAAGAGAGGTTAAGAGATTGGTAAAGCAGTGTAAAAAGAGAGCAAATGAGAGGGTGGGTGAGATGTTATCAATAAATTTTGTTGAAAATAAGAAAAAAGTTTTGGAGTGAGATTAACAAGTTGAGAAAACCTAGGGAAAGAATGGATTTGTCAGTTAAAAATAGGAGAGGAGAGTTATTAAATCGAAAGTTAGAGGTATCGGGAAGATGGAGGGAATATTTTGAGGAATTGTTAAATGTTGATGAAGATAGGGAAGCTGTGATTTTGTGTATAGGGCAAGGAGGAATAACATCTTATAGGAGTGAGGAAGAACCAGTTGTGAGTGTGGGGAAAGTTCATGAGGCAGTGGGTAGAATGAAAGGGGGTAAGGCAGCTGGGATTGATGGGATAAAGATAAAAATGTTAAAGGCAGGTGGGGATATAGTTTTAGAGTGGTTAGTGTTTTTATTTAATAAATGTATGGAAGAGGGTAAGGTACATATGGATTGGCAGAGAGCATGCATAATTCCTTTGTATAAAGGCAAAGGGGACAAAAGAGAGTGTAAAAATTATAGGGGAATGAGTCTGTTGAGTATAAAGGTAAAGAGGTGTTTGCGGCATTTATGGATTTGGAAAAGGCATATGATAGGGTGGATAGAGGGGCAATGTGGCAGATGTTGCAAATGTATGAAATGAGGATAGTGAGGCACAGGTTAGAGTATGTAGGCGAGAGGGAGATTATGTCCCAGTAAAAGTAGGCCTTAGACAGGGATGTGTGATGTCACCGTGGTTGTTTAATATATTTATAGATGGAGTTGTAAGAGAAGTGAATGCTCGGGTGTTGGCAAGAGGTGTGGGGTTAAAAGATAAAGAATCTAACACAAAGTAGAAGTTGTCACAGTTGCTCTTTGCTGATGACACTGTGCTTTTGGGGGATTCTGAAGAGAAGTTGCAGAGGTTGGTGGATGAGTTTGGTAGGGTATGTAAAAGAAGAAAATTAAAAGTGAATATAGGAAAGAGTAAGATGATGAGGATAACAAAAAAATAGATAATGGAAGATTGGATATCAGATTGGAGGGAGAGAGTATGGAGGAGGTGAATGTGTTCAGATATTTGGGAGTGGATGTGTCAGCAGATAGGTATATGAAAGATGAGGTGAATCATAGAATTAACGAGGGAAAAAAGGTGAGTGGTGCACTGAGGAGCTTGTGGAGACAGAGAACTTTATCCATGAAAGCAAAGAGGGGAATGTATGAGAGTATAGTTATACCAACACTCTTGTATGGGTGTGAGACATGGGATGTGAATGTTGCAACAAGGAGAAGGCTGGAGGCAGTGGAGATGTCATGTCTGAGGGCAATGTGTGGTGTGAATATAATGCAGAGAATCCGTAGTTTGGAGGAGGTGTGGGATTACCAAAACTATTATCCAGAGAGCTGAGGAGGGGTTGTTGAGATGGTTTGGACATATAGAAAGTATGGAGCAAAATAGAATGACTTCGAAAGTGTATAAATCTGTAGTGGAGGGAAGGCGAGGTAGGGGTCGGCCTAGAAAAGGTTGGAGGGAGGGGGTAAAGGAGGTTTTGTGTGCGAGGGGCTTGGACTTCTAGCAAGTGTGCGTGAGCGTGTTAGATAGGAGCGAATGGAGATAAATGGTTTTTAGGACTTGACGTGCTGTTGGAGTGTAGGCAAGGTAACATTTATAAAGGGCTTCAGGGAAACCGGCAGGCCGGACTTGATTCCTGGAAATGGGAAGTACAGTGCCGGCACTCTGAAGGAGGGGTGTTAATGTTGCAGTTTTGTAGCTGTAGTGTAAGCACGCCTCTGTCAAGACAGTGATGGAGTGAATGATGATGAAAGTTTTTCTTTGTCGGGCCACCCTGCCTTGGTGGGAGACGGCCGATGTAATAATAATAAAAAAAAAATTAATACAGAGTACGTTATCATGTCTAGAAGCCCTAACAATTTCGTCGGTATATTGCACTTAAAATTATTTTTTATTGATCTAGAAATTCTGTCCAAACAGATTCTGTTATTAATTCTGTTTTTATGCAACGATTTATATTTTCTCGTACATATAATGCAACTCCACCCTCTTTCTAGTTATATCTACATGGAACAATTTTAACCCTTGAATATGGCACTCAGGAATCATGTCCCGACTCTTTAAATTATACCATGTTTCAGTTATTGCAATAACATCAACGTTCCCCGTATACACTACCAAACGTAATTCATTAATTTTATTTCTGGCGCTTCGCCTATTAGTTTAAAATATATTAATATATTTTTTTTCTGCATCTTTTTCTTATTCAGCTTTGCTTTTACACAATTTCTGTTATTATCATTACCCAGTGTTACTGCCTGACTGTATAAGACTCATGATATCAAAGCCTAAATATTTCCTTATTCAATATTTTCCCTTCCATATCTGTAACCAATCCTAGTATAAAGTCCTAACAACACCCTCTACTGAACTAGCAAGAAAACCTACACCTGCCCTGGATAAGTGAACCCCATCCCTGGCATACATGTCATTTCTGCCGAATAAGTTGTTTAAGTTGTTGATGAATTAATACAAATTAATTTGGACAGCCATTCATTTCCAACACCCCTTCTTGGCAAAATGCCACATATAACTGGGCTCCCTCCTTTCTTCCAATTATGTCTACTGCTGTCCTATACCTTCTAACTCAATCCTCACATCTACGCTTGTCTACATCATTGCTTCCAGCACTGAGGCAGATAATAGGATTGATCCCATTACCATTCTTGATGGTTAACAATATCCTCCATCTCAGCCCCAGGAAAGCAAACCCTCTGTCTCCTACTCCCCTCCTTCAAGCAGAAGGCCCTATCCATCTACCTAATCTGTCTCCAACAAGCACAATGTTCTTAACTTCCTTATTGTTCTTCATCCTGACATTCCCAGTAGCCGACTCACATTCGTCAGATAGCACAGAGAATGGGTTCGAAAATTCCACAGCAGTCTCCTGGGTCTTCGTCGTTTCTACCTCTTCATCCATCCTCTTGATCTTCAGCTTCGTTCCATGTTTCCCTCCACTGCCCAGGTTCCTTTCTTGACCTGAGGATTCACAACAGGAGGATTTTTATGAATCCTCTTGTTTTCCTCAGTCAGTCGCCGTATCATGAGCTTAGCCACCCTCAGCTCCTCCTCAAGCTGCTGGCAGAGTTACTCAATAAAGGACATCTTTGTTAAATTTCACATGTCTTCACAAGCTCCACGCTACCACTGAGCGAAGTCCACGTAACAAATGAGCGAAGTCCACGTCACAGCAGGCTTTGCCTCATCAATAAAAGCCAACATGGCCTCAAAAGTTCCTGAAGACAAGGAAGTAGCTGGGAGTGTGGCTCATAAGGCGGAAAGGGTAGATGGGGCAGATGACAGAGAGTCATTAGTAACTGTCAGATTTGAAGGAGAAGAGAAGAGGTTAACAGTGTCTTGGGAGGAAGGAATCTTCGTAGAGAAAAGGGAAGTAGTGGCAGTAAGCTGGGAGGAGGCAAGGGAGAAAGACACAGAGGAAGGGAAAGTTAAGTGCGGATGGCCAAGATATTAGAAGGGAGGTTTGGTGACTGAGGGAATTTTGGGCTTATGATTCGGCTGTTTTTTTTTTTAAGAATTCAAAGGGAGAAGAAAAGGTACAGATTCTGTGAGAAACAAAAAAGAAACCGTATATCTCCCTCCACATCCAAGAGTACCCTCGGCGCGGCAAGTAGTGTTGACGTCGCATGGTTACTGCCCCCCTGCCAAACCAGTCATGCTATTTAAACCATCTCTTCAGGACGGCATTTCCCCAATCATATGAGCCATAGCCAGCTGACAAGAGAGGTGAGCAACCAGAAATGCCGGGAGTCGTACCCCTTTGGTTGCCACCTCCCGAAATCAACAGAAATTCTCCATCTGGAGATGCGCTGGGCCTGGAGGACGGCCCAGCGCATCCCTATATAATCCAATCTCAGGGCAAACAGCACTATCCTCGACAGAATATGACAGAAAACGACCCCTTTTCCCATTAGCTAAAATTAACAAAGGATAAATAGCCCCAAATAAGGAGCGCCGAAAGGAGGAAGGAGGGTAGGGAGATTAAATCTAAAGGAGACAAGACGCCCAATTTCAAGGGTCAAGAGGCCTTCACGTAGTCAAGGAACGCCTTCCCTCCTGAAGGAAGCAAAGTGGTAGAGACAGGATCTATACAGATCTAACGAATAGATGTAATACAACTTATGAAACCAGGGGAAAGTGAATCATGAAACAGTAAGCTTGAGAAGTAGGGTCTGGAGCTAAGACTCAACCTTTGAGACCACAAACTGGTGAATCCTAACCTCAGTTATTGTACATTCGCCTCTTGTTAGTCATATCATGGTACACTCAGTTCATTGCACAGTATAATCACACCATGGTACACTCAGTTCATTGCACAGTATAATCACACCATGGTACACTCAGTTCATTGCACAGTATAATCACATCATGGTACACTCAGTTCATTGCACAGTATAATCACATCATGGTACACTCAGTTCATTGCACAGTATAATCACACCATGGTACACTCAGTTCATTGCACAGTATAATCACATCATGGTACACTCAGTTCATGGTAAGTTTCATCACATCATGGTACACTTACCTCATGGTAAGTTTCAGTGCCATAAACTTCAAGAGACTCATATTGTTGGCTGAAGCATTGTTCAGGACATCTGTAATAATAAACAACAACTTTAACAAGATGATATATATTTGTTCATAAGTTAAGGATAATTTTAGGCTATAATAAATGCTATATATAATATATACATTATTCATAGATAGCTACTTAAAAAATATATACAACTCATGTTTGATTTAAATACATGGAGTTATCGTGTAACCTTTACTGGAGGAGACTCCAGTAGACTAGACCCTCACAGGAAACACCCTGACATTACTATACAGGATAACGAATGAAAAGTCATGCACTTTTTGACGCCATAAAGTCTATTTTAGTTTTTCTTTGTTATGAGGTGGCCCTAAGATGGGGTAAACATATACCAAAATATGTTTTGTTTTAGTCCACTGGCAGTTTGCAATGAAAGTAGAGCGACCAAGAAAAGAAATGACACTTTTACCGACACTTACTCCGTCACTTACTCAGTCACTTACTCCGTCTCTGTTCCCTATCATCCTTACACTCTATTTTATCCCCTTTTTCCTTATACATTTAATGAACAGACGCATTAACGACTCCAAAACTATATCTTCACCTGGTTTTAACGTTTTTGTCTTGATTCCATCCATTTCAGCTGCTTTATCCCCCTTCATCTTACTCATCGCCTCATGCACCTCCCCAACACTCACTCCCTCACGCTTCAGAATATTAAATGCATTTTCCCAATACTTCCAACTCCTCTTCTAATAACTCCCATCTTCTGTTTTTAACTGTTAAATCCATTCGTTCCATCGGCTTCTTTAACTTATTATTATTCTTATTCTTAGCAAAACGTGTTGACAGAACCTCACTCACTCTCATTTGCTCTCCTTCTGCACTCTCTCTACCACTCTCTTAACTTCTCTTTTACTTTCCACATACTCCACCCTCATATCACTTCCGCTTTGTAAAAAGCTCTCATATGCTTATTTTTTTCTCACCGTTCCACCAGCCTCTCCTCTTTCCTCTTGCACTTACTCTCTTATAGCCACAAACTTCTCCCTCACACTCTAACACTGCATTCATAAATCTACCCCCACATCCCTTCAATCTCCTCACTACCTGTACTGTCACTGGTACATCTTTCTTTCACCAGTTGCTTATAGCTTACCCTAACTACCTCCTCCTCCTATATATATATATATATATATATATATATATATATATATATATATATATATATATATATATATATATATATATATATATATATATATATAGGATGGGGTCCACCTCTGGTGCAAATTGTGGGACCCATAGCCTCGGAGAAGTGGATAAAAGGATTCAAGGAAGAATATTTGGATTTCTTCCTGAAGCCATTTGAATATTCCACTTCCCTACCACCCCATTTTTTTTTTTTTTTTTTTTTTTTTTTTTAACCAATAGGTATATTTTATTACATGATATGGTACAAAAGATTTAAGAGACACATTGTTGATATAAAGATGGCACATTCAGTACACGAGGTGTGAGAGATACATGTCTAGTACATACTGTTACATGTTTACCACTGATTATAATGCGAAAATCTCATCCAGCTCCTCAGAGCTGGGGCGCGTGCCCAGAATACAGCAGGCATTACCCCTTTGAACAGCAGCACTGAGTCGCTGAAACAGAAAACTAGCTGCCCTGGGATCCCTAGTTACCCTGTTGAGTCTTTTGCCCAGCTCCTTGAGGAACTTAGATGCACTCTTTCCCCATGAGCCAAGGGTCTCCGAGCCTATGGGAACAAACATATAATGATGGGCAAGTTCTCCATATTTTCTCGACTTTTGGGACTCCCTGAAGGTGGCAGCTGCCCCTCCTTCCTCCCCCCTGGTGTATTGGTATATATATATATATATATATATGTCGTGCCGATTAGGTAAAACTGGTCAATTAGCAAGAACTCATCTAAAATTAAGTCCTTTCTAAAAGTTTCTCTTATACGTTTAAAGATATATTTTTTTCATTTATGTTATTGTAAGAATTTATAATTTTGTACCAAGAGAAACTTTGAAAACCTACCTAACCTTATTACAACAATCGCAATTTAATTTAGCCTAACCAAACTAAATATATTTTAGATACGTTAACATTAATTTAATAATAAACAAACACAATGAAATATATTTTTTTCGTTAGGTTCAGAATGATTTTTGCGAAATTATTGCATACACAAATTTTCACTTGTCTTATATGGCAAGGTGAGCGTTGCTATTTAAGCCAAAATCGCAAGTTTTACCTAATCGGCACGACATATATATATATATATATATATATATATATATATATATATATATATATATATATATATATATATATATATATATATATATATAACAAAGAGCAGGTAACACTTTACTACTGTTGGTTAACTCGCATATTTCAAGATGGTGCCCATCGTCATCTTTAAATGCATAGATTTAAATAACTTTTGATTTAATGATCGGATCTGGACAATCTTGTTTTTATTTTTCCAGATACAGCGTCAGGAACAGTTATAAAATACTAAGAAAGTTCTGGAATAATGCTGCATCAAGATGTTGTTGGCTGCTATTTTGATTTTTTTAATGATAAAAGCCTTAATTTTATTTACTGGTGGGATTTGGACCAAAATTAAAACTTAAATATTTTTTCTCTAGTTTTCAGGTGAAGTACACAAGTGTTTAATATGGGAAACAAGTGATATTTAAAGTGGAAGTGCAAGTGTTCTGACAAGTCTGATAAAGTGGCAGTTGCTAGAGAAGAACAACTTAGAACAATTATTATCAGCAGTCAAACACAATGATGAAGAACATTCTGAACTCCAGAAACAATTAGAAGAAAGCTGCATCCTGCACTTACACTGTCATACAATCTGTTTATAAACACACATGTAAACATGACTCACGAAATCGTAATGACACGATTGTAAACAAACCATACCACGGGTGGGGTTAGAACCCGCGATCAGAGACCGTCGCATAAGACACTGGGCCAGCTAGCTTCAATAAGATTCATCCAACTAGGTATATTTCTGCACCATAGGAAGGTTAGCATAGGCACCACTGTGTCCACATTGCAAGTTTTTACAGACGAATCTCCTGCTAGCATGGCCGCATCCGCCAGCTAGCATCCGTCAGCGTGGCCACGCTGACGGATGTTATAGATGATATAGATGATATAGTTAAGAATGAATAATGCACAAGTAAGACAGATAGGATTTTCCCTGTCTTAAATAATTTACGCTTGTGGGGTTATCCCACACTCACTAAAATCAACAGACATAGCCCCACTCCACAAGGGTGGCAGTAAAGCAATTGCAAAGAACTAAAGACCGATAGCACTAACATCCCATATCATAAAAATCTTTGAGAGGGTTCTAATATGCAAGACCGCCAACCACCTAGATACCCATCAATTACACAACCCAGGGCAACACGGGTTTAGAGCAGGTCGCTCCTGCCTGTCCCAGCTACTGGACCACTATGACAGGGTCTTGGATGCTGTAGAGGATAAACAAAATACAGATGTAGTATACACAGACTTTGCAAAAGCTTTCGACAAGTGTGACCATGGTGTAATAGCGCACAAAATGCGTGATAAAGGAATAACAGGAAAAGTTGGTAGATGGATCTATAACTTCCTGACAAATAGAACACAAAGAGTAATAGTAAACAGAGTAAAGTCCCAGGCAGACACGATGAAAAGCTCTCTTCCACAAGGCACAGTACTCGCTCCCATTCTATTCCTCCTCCTCATTTCTGACATAGACATAGATGTAAGCCATAGATAGCTCCGTGCCTTCCTTTGCGGATGACACCCGGATTGCCATGGCAGTGACCTCCATCGAAGACACCGCAAGACTCCAAGCGGACTTCAACCAAACCTTCAAATGGGCCACTCAAAACAATATGAAGTTCAACGAGGAGAAATTTCAACTACTCTGATATGAAAAACTTGAGGAAATAAAAAATGTATCAAGGTATACGACAAATTCTAACCATACAATAGAGCGAAAAAGAAATGTGAAGGACTTGGGAGTGATAATGTCAGGGGATCTGGCCTTTAAAGACCACAACAATGTATCGACCTCATCGGCTAGGAAAATGATAGGATGGATAATGAGAACCTTCAAAACTAGGGACGCCAAGCCCATGATGACACTCTTCAAATCACTTATTCTCTCTAGGCTGGAATACTGCTGTACACTAACGGCACCCTTCAAGGCTGGCGATATTGCAGACCTGGAGAGTGTACAAAGAACTTTCACAGCACACATAAGTACGAAAAAGCACCTAAATTACTGGGAACGGTTAAAGGTCCTTGATCTGTATTCCCTAGAACGCAGGCGAGAGAGATACATGATAATATACACTTTGAAGGTCCTGGAGGGATTGGTACCAAACCTGCACACGAAAATCACTCCTGGTGAAAGCAAAAGAGATGTAACATTCCCCCGACGAAAATCAGGGGCGCCACGAGTACACTGAGAGACAACACAATAAGTGTCTGGGGTCCAAGACTGTTCAACTGCTTCCCAGCATACATTAGGGGGATTACCAATAGGCACTAGACAGGCACCTAAAGTCAGTATCTGACCAACCAGGCTGTGGTTCGTACGTCAGTTTGCGTGCGGCTGGCAGTAACAGCCTAGTTGTTCAGACCCTGATCCACCATGAAGCCTGGTCTCAGACCGAGCCGCGGGGTAAACTCCAAGTAACTGAATAATACACTTTATATAAGATTGAGAACAACATAACACCGCTATGTTGTTATGTAGCTCAGGGCCACCAGAGTTTGTAACTAGTGACAACACTACCTACTGACAATACTACCTTCACTTCATCAAAAATATGTAATATATTTGTAAAATATATAAAAAAATCGAATTTCATAATTATGGAAATATGAAAATGAAGAGAAAACTCTTGATACGAGGAACTGGAGAGAAGATAAACTCCTGGAGAATTGTTCCCAAAGTTTCATCTGCTGAAACTCTAAGTTCTGGAAGAGAAAAATAAATTGATCCGAGGAAATGTGACCTGCCATAGCGTGATAAACCCTGAGGGGCAGTCATAAAGTTTGACATAAAGAGGTTCAAGATGGCGGGATAAAGTCTACAATTCACGACATCAGAATTATACCTGGTATAGTTTATTTTACTCAAAATCAATTGAAGAGATACCTACCATGGTGATGTGTCATGTGATGTGTCATGTGATGTGTCATGTGATGTGTCATGTGATGTGTCATGTGATGTGTCATGTGATGTGTCATGTGATGTGTCATGTTCCTGGAAAAAACGACTGTCATGCGGTGCAGTCAATGGCTTGAAATGCTCATAACTTGACGATCACGCTGGCAAGTGACCACCACGCTGGCAAGTGACCACCACGCTGGCAAGTGACCACCACGCTGGCAAGTGACCACCACAGCTGGCAAGTGACCACCACGCTGGCACAGTGACCACCACGCTGGCAAGTGACCACCACGCTGGCAAGTGACCACCACGCTGGCAAGTGACCACCACGCTGGCAAGTGACCACCACGCTGGCAAGTGACCACCACGCTGGCAAGTGACCACCACGCTGGCAAGTGACCACCACGCTGGCAAGTGACCACCACGCTGGCAAGTGACCACCACGCTGGCAAGTGTCCACCACGCTGGCAAGTGTCCACCACACTGGCAAGTGTCCACCACGCTGGCAAGTGTCCACCACACTGGCAAGTGTCCACCACGCTGGCAAGTGTCCACCACACTGGCAAGTGTCCACCACGCTGGCAAGTGTCCACCACACTGGCAAGTGATCACCACACTGGCAAGTGATCACCACACTGGCAAGTGATCACCACACTGGCAAGTGACCACCACACTGGCAAGTGATCACCACACTGGCAAGTGATCACCACACTGGCAAGTGACCACCACACTGGCAAGTGATCACCACACTGGCAAGTGATCACCACACTGGCAAGTGACCACCACACTGGCAAGTGTCCACCACACTGGCAAGTGATCACCACGCTGGCAAGTGACCACCACACTGGCAGGATCACCACCTGGCAAGTGATCACCACGCTGGCAAGTGATCACCACACCGGCAAGTGATCACCACGCTGGCAAGGATCACCACACTGCAAGGACACCACGCTGGCAAGTGATCACCACACTGGCAAGTGATCACCACGCTGGCAAGTGATCACCACACTGGCAAGTGACACCACCTGGCAAGGATCACCACACTGGCAAGTGACCACCACGCTGGCAGGACCACCACACTGGCAAGGATCACCACACTGGCAGTGACCACCACGCTGGCAAGTGATCACCACACTGGCAAGTGACCACCACGCTGGCAAGGACACCACGCTGGCAAGTGATCACCACACTGGCAAGTGATCACCACACTGGCAAGTGATCACCACACTGGCAAGATCACCACACTGGCAAGTGATCACCACACCGGCAAGTGATCACCACCTGGCAAGTGACCACCACCTGGCAAGTGATCCCCACACTGGCAAGTGATTTTTTTTTTTTTTTTTTTTTTTTTTTTTTTTTTTTTTTTTTTTTTTTTTTTTTGGCAAGTGCCACCACCTGGCAAGTGACCACCACGCTGGCAAGTGACCACCACGCTGGCAAGTGACACCACGCGGCACAGCTGAGCCACCACGCTGGCAAGTGATCACCACACTGGCAAGTGACCACCACGCTGGCAAACCCACGGTGATCACCACACTGGCAAGTGTCCACACGCTGGCAAGTGTCACCACACTGGCAAGTGTCACCACGCTGGCAAGTGTCACCACCTGGCAAGTGATCACCACACTGGCAAGTGTCCACCACACTGGCAAGTGACCACCACGCTGGCAAGTGTCCACCACACTGGCAAGTGATCACCACACTGGCAAGTGATCACCACACTGGCAAGTGATCACCACACTGGCAAGTGATCACCACACTGGCAAGTGATCACCACACTGGCAAGTGATCACCACACTGGCAAGTGATCACCACACTGGCAAGTGATCACCACACTGGCAAGTGATCACCACACTGGCCAGAGTGACCACCACACTGGCAAGTGATCACCACACTGGCAAGTGATCACCACACTGGCAAGTGACCACCACACTGGCAAGTGATCACCACGCTGGCAAGTGACCACCACCTGGCAAGTGACCACCACGCTGGCAAGTGATCACCACACTGGCAAGTGATCACCACGCTGGCAAGTGATCACCACACTGGCAAGTGATCACCACACTGGCAAGTGATCACCACGCTGGCAAGTGATCACCACACTGGCAAGTGATCACCACACTGGCAAGTGATCACCACGCTGGCAAGTGATCCACCACCTGGCAAGTGATCACCACACTGGCAAGTGATCACCACCTGGCAAGTGATCACCACGACTGGCAAGTGACCACTACGCTGGCAAGTGATCACCACACTGGCAAGTGACCACTACGCTGGCAAGTGACCACCACACTGGCAAGTGATCACCACACTGGCAAGTGACCACCACGCTGGCAAGTGATCACCACACTGGCAAGTGACCACCACGCTGGCAAGTGACCACCACGCTGGCAAGTGATCACCACACTGGCAAGTGATCACCACACTGGCAAGTGATCACCACACTGGCAAGTGATCACCACACTGGCAAGTGATCACCACACTGGCAAGTGATCACCACGCTGGCAAGTGACCACCACGCTGGCAAGTGATCCCCACACTGGCAAGTGATCACCACACTGGCAAGTGATCACCACACTGGCAAGTGATCACCACGCTGGCAAGTGATCACCACACTGGCAAGTGATCACCACGCTGGCAAGTGATCACCACACTGGCAAGTGACCACCACACTGGCAAGTGACCACCACGCTGCAAGTGATCACCACGTGGCAAGTGACCACCACACTGGCAAGTGACCACACCTGGCAAGTGACCACCACGCTGGCAAGTGACCACCACGCTGGTATGACCACCACACTGGCAAGTGATCACCCACTGGCAAGTGATCACCACACTGGCAAGTGACCACCACGCTGGCAAGTGATCACCACACTGGCAGTGCCACCACGCTGGCAAGTGACCACCACGCTGGCAAGTGACCACCACACTGGCAAGTGATCACCACACTGGCAAGTGATCACCACACTGGCAAGTGATCACCACGCTGGCAAGTGATCATGGAGACAGCCTGATTGTCTGCATAGACAGCCCATGCTGTCTGGCAGCTGAGTTCATATTTCGCACCATGCTAGTTCCCATAGTTTCTGCCAGAGAGCAAGCCTGTAGGGCATACCCATGGAGTCTGACTCACCCTGCCTCTCCCTCACTTGGCCCCTAGACATCAGTCAGTCAAAAGGCCTAACTCGTCTCTCCCTCGCTAGGCGCATGGCCCTGGGCCATGACCACAGACATGCAGTCTGTGAACTCGCACCTTTATACAAATAAAGTAAGAAGCCTCCGAAGCCTTATCATTGCATTCCCATGTCTCCAAAATGCCAAACATGTCGTTATAAATGGTGCAAGCGTGCCTCGCAGCAGTTGTGTTTGCCCGCGAGGGAGGAAGAGGAATGAAGTTTGTCTTCAATTCATCAGCCACACAAGAAGCATCCGTCCCCAACGAGTTATCCTGATGTCGTGTCTGCAAATCCCAGCATCCAGACACAGGTACAAGCAGGATTTAGGCTGAAATTTGTCTAATTCTCCGAGAAATGGGGGTCACTGACTTCACGCCACAGCGTCCCATGCTGTTTCTCAGTCACGTGCTCAGCCTTGCCAGCATGTTCTGCTGATGTTGTTCAGTTCAGCTCAGCACAACTATTTCAGCACTTCAGAAGGTGAGTTTGTGGTGATTTCAGCGTCAGTGTGAGTGTTCCTTCCGAGTTTGTGGGTAGGTGGGACGGCTGGGTCCTCGCCTCTCACCCAAACACCACGCGCCGACTTCACCACCACCACTGCCCACTCCTCTATGCTGTTTTCGTAAATTTTCCCTTGTGAATTCTTGCCAGAGTTGTGTATCCGAGTGTCGAGGCCACTCCGAAGTCACGTGTGACCAAGCCACGGATCAGCACGCCATGTGGGTAAGCCAGATCAGCAAGCCACGCTGTGGTCTGAGCCCACATCAACCCATGACGTCACCACCATGCTGCTGACGTCACGATGCTGCCGACTCCACGACGTCACTCCACTGATGTCACTTCGAGATGTCACCCCTGACATCCATCATCATGTCACTCCAGAACGTCACCTCGCGACGTCACCCACGATGTTGCCCTGACGTTCCTCACGACGTCTGCTGACATCACTCGCGATGTCACGCCTGATATCACCCTTAAAGATGTCCCGAGTGCTGTAGTTTCACAGTGTGCATTTTATTTTCATTATTTGTCGAGAAGTTTGAGAGAAGATATAAGTCGAGTGTTCATTATTTCTCTCAGTCAGTGTTCTCACATGTTCGAGTATTGTTAATGACGATTTTTATACAGAAAAGCGTCATTTGCTAGTAAGCTATGTTGTACCACATGTGCAGTATGTGTGCAGTTTTCTGTGTGTCCTATGTAGCACCTGTGTGTTACTTTGTCACCCAGGTGTGACCAGCGCCCAGCGCGCGCTTGACAGCTGACATTTGTCGTCCAGGCGTCAGTTACGAGCGTCCGAGCGCCCTGTACAGAAAGCTCTTATTGTTCGCCGTCGTAGATCCCTTTTCCCTGAATCGTACCCGCGACGATTCTCCCATCGAGACCGTTCCACTTCACCTCCAAGACCGTCAGTCCAGTTATTGCAGATGACCAGTCTGGGGACGCTTACACTGCCCTCTGCTGTAACTTCTACTGTCGAGATGTCACTCGCCAAGCAGCAGTTAAGCCTGTTGGCAGGCGACTGTCAGCCTGTGTCACAGCTTCAGTGAGCAGCCCGCACAAAGATGATGTCACTTTGACTGCTAGCCCACTCACTGCAGTATGGTGTGCTTTTTACGACCTCCAGATGTTTCGCCGAGTCGTCCTGTCACGACTCACTCCACACTCGCCAGCAGCGACAGCTCC
Source organism: Cherax destructor (assembly GCA_009830355.1). Classification (NCBI taxonomy): domain Eukaryota; kingdom Metazoa; phylum Arthropoda; class Malacostraca; order Decapoda; family Parastacidae; genus Cherax; species Cherax destructor. The sequence continues at coordinate 98,405 of WNWK01006871.1, forward strand.
AGCGACAGTACCAGTCGAGGAATGTCCTGAGTCGCTTGCCAGTCCTGTCCTGCAGTGACTACTACGATGTCTGCTTCACCTCCCAGAGGAGACTGTAACCTGTTACGTCACAGCTCAGCGGCAGCTGTCTCCTGTGGCAGTATGTGTCCAGACGCAGGAAGGCGTAGTGCTGCATCGATGCTCACTGCCTTAGACCATGAAGCACACCGTTTTTACTTCTCTCTGAGGAAGTTTTTTTTCTCTATGTCCATATGTTTATGTATATATGTATTTTTCTTTGTGTTCTGTGACCTGTTCTGCGAGAGAGAGACCCGAGTTTTTTTAATGCCATTCATGGTCGGGACGACCATGGGTGCGTACCTGAGCGATGTAGACAGCCTGACTGTCTGCATAGACAGCCCATGCTGTCTGGCAGCTGAGTTCATATTTCGTGCCATGCTAGGGTTTCCCCATAGTTTCTGCCAGAGGCAAGCCTGTAGGCATACCCATTTAGTCTGACTCACCCCTGCCTCCCCTCACTTGGCCCCTAGACATCAGTCAGTCAACAGGCCTAACTCGTCTCTCCTCGCAAGGCACATGGCCCTGGGCCATGACCACAGACATGCAGCCTGTAAACTCGCACCTTTATACAAATAAAATAAGAAGCCTCCAAAGCCTTATCATTGCATTCCCACGTCTCCAAAAAGCCAAAAAATGTCGTTATAATCACCACCTGGCAAGTGACCACCACGCTGGCAAGTGATCACCAGCTGGCAAGTGACCACCACGCTGGCAAGTGACTACCACGCCCGGCAGTGACCACTACGCTGGCAAGCGATCACCACGCTGGCAAGTGACCACCACGCTGGCAAGTGACCACCATGCGGGCAAGTGATCACCACGCTGGCAAGTGATCACCACACCGGCAAGTGTCCACCACGCTGGCAGTGACCACCACACTGGCAAGTGATCACCACGCTGGCAAGTGACCACCACGCTGGCAAGTGATCACCACGCTGGCAAGTGACCACCACGCTGGCAAGTGTCCACCACGCTGGCAAGTGACCACCACGCTGGCAAGTGATCACCACACTGGCAAGTGACCACCACGCTGGCAGTGACCACTACGCTGGCAAGTGATCACCACGCTGGCAGTGACCACCACGCTGGCAAGTGATCACCACGCTGGCAAGTGACCACCACGCTGGCAAGTGATCACCACGCTGGCAAGTGACCACCACGCCGGTGCGACCACCATGCTGGCAAGTGATCACCATGCTGGCAAGTGATCACCACGCTGGCAAGTGATCACCACACTGGCAAGTGATCACCACGCTGGCAAGTGATCACCACACTGGCAAGTGACCACTACGCTGGCAAGTGATCACCATCGGCGAAACCACCACGCTGGCAAGTGGGTCACCACGCTGGCAAGTGATCACCCCGGCAAATGATCCCACCGGCAAATGATCACCCCCCCCGCGGATCACCACGCTGCAAAGGGCCCCTCAAGGATCCCTGCCAAGTGACCCCCGCGGCAAGTGATCACCACCCGGCAAGTGATCACCCCGGCAAGTGATCACCAAATGGCGGGTCACCACCGGCGTCCCACGCCATGGCACCCCCGGGAAATGATCACCAAGGCAAAATGATCACCAGGGGAGGTCCCCACCAAATGATCACCACACTGGCAAATGATCACCACCGGCAATGTACCCTGGGATCCCCCCTGGCGGTCACCACCGGGGGTCCCCCGCTGGCAAGTGAACCTGGGGATCACCATGCTGGCGAGGGTCCCCCCCGGCGTGTCACCCCCTGGCAATGATCCCCCCTGGCAATGATCACCACACTGGGGTGATCCCACCCGGCGTGACCCCACGCTGGCGTGATCCCACCCGGGGGATCACCATGCTGGCAAATGATCCCCCCCCGGGAATGACCCCACGGGTGACCACCACCCCAAGTGACCACCACGCGGGGGTGATCCCACACTGGAAATGATCCCCCCTGGGGAACCCCCTGGCGTGATCACCACCTGGCGGGCCCCAATAATGACCCCGCTCAAGATCCCCCCCAAAA